>SNQJ01S0139455.1:25226-39499 GCA_010110895.2 Picea sitchensis | reverse complement strand
GTAATGTTTTAGATATCGCCCGTTGATAGGGGCGCTGAGGACTTCTCCGTCGATGTTTTCCAACAGGAAGGAATTTTTCCCCTCCGGAGCAGAGACCCTGAATGGTCCATACCAGAGGTGGTCAAATTTACCATGCTTCGCAGCTTCCTCTTTTCTTGCATCCCATCTTAGTACTAAGTCACCTGGAAGAAATTCCTTGTCTTTTGCCTTGAGATCGAACAATGCTTTCATCTCATCCTGGTACTTCTGCATTTTTTCATCGACTTCAAAGCTATGTTGTTGAACCTCGATCAGCTGGTTAATTCTCCTGGTTACATGGTTGGGTTCTTCGTTTTGATCCTACCATAACTTCATCACTGGCAACGCTAGGTTTATAGGTAGGACCGCCTCTATCCCATAGACCGTTTGGAACGGCGAAATGTCGATCGACCTTTTAGTGCTGATGCGGTTTGCCCATAATGCGTATTTCAAGTGCACGTGCCAAGACCTTTTATTTTCATCCAGTACTTTCTTGATTATGTTCACTAGGCTTTTGTTAGATGATTCGGCCAATCCGTTCCCCTGGGGGTAATATGCAGTGGAATGGCCCAGAACGATATTATACTTCTGACAGAAGCTGATCATAGCCATAGATTTGAAGGCCTGGGCATTATCGGTAACTATCTTTTGGGGACACCCGAATCTTGACAAGATATTGTCTTCCAAGAAATCGATCACCACCGAGTCTGTTGCCCTTTTGGTTGGAATGGCTTCCACCCACTTAGTAAAATAATCAGTAGCTATTAAGATCCACTTATGCTGAGCACTGGAATGAGGATTAATTTCCCCTATGAAGTCTAGACCCCATTGTTGAAATGGAGCTTCAGTTTTGACTGGAACGAGTGGCAGTGTGGGGAGTTTCTGTTTACCAGCGAATATTTGACAAGGGTTGCACGCACGTACTTTGGAATTGACGTCTGAAAATAGTTTAGGCCAATAGTACCCGGCCCTCAAAATATTATAGGCTGTGGCTCTCCATGCATGGTGTCCCCCACAAACTCCTTCATGAAATTCCTCTATAACCCGTGGAGTTTCTGACTCAACCAAACAGACTAGCAGGAACCCGAGTGGATCCTTCCAGTGTAGCTGATTTTTGGCGATGCAATATTTTACAGCATGGAGTTTTAAAGTTCTGCACTTGGCTGGTGATAGTTCATTTGGGCATTTCAGGTTTAACAAGTAAAACACTATGTCTTTATACCAGCCTGACAATATGAACTTTTCCTCGACCTTACTTGGATCTGTTTGGTCATCCGGCTCGTGTAGGTGTGTGTCTCCCTCTTCTTCTTGTAGGCAATTAATATCAAGAGATCTAAGATTTGACTCAGCCAAGAGTGTGGCCAAACCCTGCCCCTTTATCAATTTAGTCGGCTTGACTTCTAGATCGAATTCTTGTATTTTAGCAAGCCATCGCCCTCTTTTTCCGTCATTGTCCGGCTGTACCAATATGTATTTTACAAAACTGGTAGGCACATACGGGATTATTTTTGAATGTAGCACATAGGTTCTAAATACCTTCAATGATTTTACCATTGCGTATGCTTGTTTTTCTATTATGTCATATTTCAGTTCTGCATCTCTAAGGCTTTTGCTAAAAAACTCTATCGGCTGTTCGAAACCCTCTTCATTCTTCTGCAAGAGTATCGCGGCGATGGTATGTTTAGAAGCAAAAGAGAAGATGAGAAAATCTTTCAGATAATATGTACTTGCTACCACAGGTGCCTCGCTTATAACTTTTTTAATATGCGCGAACGATGCCCTGGCCTCGGTGGTCCAATTTACCCCATTGTCCTTCTTCAACATTCCTGTAATCAGTTTGACAATCTCAGCGAAATTGGGAATGAACCTTCGTAGAAAATTTTTCTTTCCTAAGAATAATTGAATTTGTTTTATATTTCTCAGGATAGTGATAGTATCTATCACTTCAATCCTCTTAGGATCAATCCTGATTCCTTCCTTAGATACGACATGGCCCAGAAGCTTACCTTCCCGCATAGCGAAATGTCATTTCTTTGGGTTCAGGGATAGGCCAAACCTGCGGCACTTTTCAAAAGTCTGTTTTAGATGCATCAAATGTTCTTCGTCAGTTTTAGAAAAAACCGTCAGGTCGTCGAGGTAAATAACTGCAAACTTGTCTCTTTCTCCCACAAAAGCGATGTCCATAGCTCGCTGGAAAGTGGCCCCTGCATTCATCAAACCAAAAGGCATTTTGTCATACATGAAAGTACCCCGGCACGTGGTGAAAGCAGATTTTTCCCTGTATTGTTCATTCATAGCGATCTGGTTATAACCAGAGAAACCATCTATCATAGACATTCGATTAGCTCCAACAACCTTTTCTAAAACATGGTCCATCTTTGGCAGCGGGTAATTATCTTTGAGAGATGATTTGTTTAAGTTTCGAAAATCCACACACAGTCTGATTTCCCCGTTCTTTTTCCTGACTGGGACTAGGTTAGATACCCAGTCCGAGTATCTCAGAGGTACGATTATTTTCGCGTCCAAGAGTTTTTTAACTTCCTTTTCTATCACGGGTAACAGGATGGGGTTAATTTGCCTAAGCTTTTGCCTAAACGGTTTGACCCTGGGCTTCAAAGGTATCTTGTGATCAATAATGGAAGTGTCATACGTTTTCAACTCGTCATAGGACCAGGTGAAAACATCTTTATATTGTCTGAGTAAGTCTTTATACTTAACTTTCACTTTGGGAGGGAGGAACTTCGATATCTTTACCATCTGGGGTTCCTTTTTGATTCCTAAATCACAGTCCTCCACTTCTTCTGGTTGGGGCTGTAAAGTGGACTTTACAGGTACATCGTTCTGATCAAAATGTATTTCCAAAAGAATCAATCCTTTGGGGATCTGATTGCTTTTAAGGACCAACATACGATGATCTGGAATTTTTTCTCGGAAAATTTTAGGTTCCTCTCCTTCCTGCATGATCCACATCGAGTCGTTCTTATTTTCTTGGTCAGCATGAGTTTCAAAGAATTCGCCTACTGCTGTAAGGAATTTCTTAATTTGTTCGTCATCTTCAAAGACTTGCCAGTGTCGGATATTATCTGGTATGCAGGGTTTGTATCTGATTTCAATGTGATACTTCAGCTTGAAGGTCGTGGGAGGAGAGAAGGTTGAAGCTGCCTTTGCCAATGCATCAACATGCAGATTCTTTGCGCAGGGGATAAAATGGATATTTACGGATGAGAAAAAAAATTCCATGAGATCCCAAGCACAATTTCTATATGCTCTTAGTCTGGGATGCATGGCTAGGTACTGTCGGTTTACTTATTTTACTATCAATTTTGCATCACCATACACCTCCAAGTTTTTTATATTTAGTTTTTTGGCAGCCTCTAATCCTAAGATAAATGCCTCATACTCGCATACGTTATTAGTGTAATATATGTCCCACTGCAAACGAAAGGAGAAAGGAACAATGAACTTACCTTCAGGTGCCACCAAAAGCACTCCAGCACCTGCCCCTTCAGAAGACGAAGCACCATCAAAATACATTTTCCAGACACCAGTATTACACAGGTTGTCTGTCATGGGGTTTGACTCTTCTTGCTTTGTATCGATTTCCTCCAGGCAACCATCCAGACCATCATCAAAAGACAAGATGCAATTTCCCAGATCTTGGTTTGCAATGTAAATAGGGAAGTTGTGCGGGTTTTGAGGATCACTGACCGTATATGCTAATCTTGTTTCTCTGTATAAACGAGTAAACTGACCACCGAACACAGGGATTGTGGCATAATTCATGTCTAACTGAAGAAAACTCCCCAAATTGGCTCCCCATGACCTAGATAACAGCATGCCATACTTAGGGGGAATATCGGTGATAACCACATCCATCAGGATACTCTTAACCAGGACCTACGCCAGGGTAACTACCAGATCCTTTATCATCCCCATGCATTTAACCTTCCTTGAATGAAAAGAGTACAGATTTACATAAGGTCTTGTGATCTGGAGACCTAGCTTCTCCATTATAATCTTGGGCATAACATTATGGGAAGCTTCGGAGTCTAACATACAATTATGCAGCAACTGGTCATATATGTTCAAGGTGATATAAAAGGGAGTGATGTTGTCTTTGGACCCTTCAAAATGGGGACCAAAAGTGATGTTAGGTCTATCATCTTCCAAGTTTATGACATCGGGCTGGCTTTCTAGCTCAGAAACACCTATCATTTTGGTAATTTGTTTGCGATAAACGGGGTTTTTCGCTAATTCCACCAAAGGGATTGGTATCTTAATTTTGTTTAACTCATTTTCAAAACTAAAAGCTCCTCTCACCTTGTCTGTTTCTCCAGTTGAGACTTCTGAATTCTTCCTTTCTGAATTATTTGTCTGGACAGATTTATCATTCATGATCCTAGTTGAAGACGTAGCATTATTTATGGGTTCGGTTTCCTGTGTTTGAGTTCCAACTTTTTCCACCTCGGACTCTTGAGTGCTTACTCTTCTGGTTTTGTTGTTGGGTAGTGGGGTCTCGTCCGAAGGAGGCTCATAAGTTTGGCCTCTTTGAAGGATCTTCTTGGGTTGAGTCGTGGAGGTGGGATTATTCTTAGATCTTAGATTGTACTTTGGTTGAAAATCAACCATCATTATCTCAGTTTCTGATTGAGATTCACAGATCTCGGTGTGATCACCCTCCTCACTCTCATTTGACTGCTTTGGAGTATTTAGAGATTTTTTGTAGTCTTCGCGAGTTAGATATGGTTGACTACAGTCATCACCGAAGTTTGTGACATCATCATCTGAATCCTCGAAGTCTTGAAAATCATTAGCTCCTATAAAATTTTCATTCTTCAAGGGAGCTTGTATTTTTTGATCCTCTTTTTTTATTTGTCTTTGTTGATTAGGAGGGTTTTGATTTTTCCTGAAATATTTTTTAGGGTAAGAGTCAGCCTTGGCCTGTTCGAGTTCCATTCGGGCTATTTTATTTGACAATTCTTTAATCACTCTTGCCATATCGTCCACTCTATCATCTGAGGATCTATTGGACCCTATAGGGCCAGCTTGTTCTCTAAAGCACTTGGTCTCTCGGTTTCCAGTCTCTACTCTAGCCTTAAGTTTACCCGAAGCCATCATATTAGATTCTATCTCTACCGCATCGTCCTGCATATGGTTTAAGGTGGCTCCCCTTCGCTCTCGCAGAAGTAGTGCGAAATCTGGCTCGAAAACTTCGGCAAAAGTCACTTTGGCCGCGGGATGAGATGGTTTGACTTCAGCTGGGATTTTATTGTACAATTTGTTGAATCTCTGAATGAATTCCATGACTGTTTCTAAGTTCTTTTTCTTCAAAGACCCAAATTCGGTTAGATAATAGAGATGGTCTTTTCGCTTGCCCCATTTTCTGAGGAAAGCATCTTCTAAAGTGTCATATGACATGATAGAGTCTGCGGGTAGGCTCCGAAACCAATTTCGGACTTGACCTTCAAAAGTTTGGACAAGGAGTCTCGAATATACATCCTCGTGCTCGATACCGAAGATATCTACGAATTGGTCGAAAAAATTAATATGTTCGGCCGCAGTCAAATCCCCCTCTCCGGTGAATTTGGGTAAATTTTGTATGTAATTTTTTGGAAGATCGTGTAGGGGGACGAAAAATACTAATGGGGCGTATCTGGCTGCGAATTTCAGGAAAACCCAGGGAGGGGGTGCAGGCCCTTGACCTCCACCTCCTCCTAGAGGGCCACCTCCACCTCCTCCTAGAGGGACACCTCCCCCTCCTCCTCCGATAAACCCTCCACCTCCTCCTTCGACGGCTGCCATCGTTTCTTGTGGAAAGTTGTAAAGGGGATTTTGGAAAATTAAAAGGGAATCTTTATTTTCTTCGCTAAGAGGAAAATCTAGTGAGGAAGGATAAGGAACACGAGGACTTGGTTCCTCAGATTTGCAAGAGACGGAATCGGGAAAACCGACGGGTGTGAGAAACGAGTTTGTAACGCACTCTTCAGAATTTGGTGAAGTCGGGAAATTCAACTGAAGAAAAGATGGTATTTTAAGAGTCGATGAACCTCCGAGAGGGCCCTTTCCCTTGAGTGCTGAGGGGATTGTGGGATGAATCTCACTCCTAATTTCAGAGCGGATGGGTGTTGAACTTTTAGCGTCAAAGTGAGGACTGAGCGAAGTTGGGGGTTCGGAAGGACTCTCAGCCTTCAGTGATGGGGTTTCACGTTGGTAAACCGAAACAGTTGGCTTATAAGAGCCTCTCGCCCTTAGAATTTTTTCGGGATCGGTAACGGGCGTAATCTGCGTACAATCCGATTTTTGTCTGGTATTCCTTCGACCGAATGCCAGTTTATTTCTCATGGAGTCGCTAAGTGAAAGATAAAAAAGCCTTAAAAGGTGTGTACTCTTTGTTCACTATCAAAGGGTAACACTTTCAAAGAAAAACAAATATCGTTTTCCCAGGGAAAAATATTTCATAACTTCGTTCCCCGGAAACGGTGCCAGAAAGATGTGGTTCCTGAGTCTGTACTTAAGGCTTAAACATACAGTGTCAAGGCATCCGAAAGTGGTTAAAATATGGAGAAGGGAGAAACGTCAATCTTCGGAGAAGGGAACTAAGGGCGATTTCTTCGTTGGCATTGTCTGGCTTCGAACTGTTCCTGGATAGTTATGTCTCGTTCAATGGCTGCCCATGATTGTTCAAATTCGGCCCGGTTAGTCGTCTTTTTAAGGATGGTATCAAAGAGGTTTAAGGCGATGTGTGTTTGGTTCAGTAATCCGGGTTCGACGTTAGGTTGAGTTGGTACAGGAACTGTCATGGGGGAACAGTAAAGGTATGAAATATTTTAAGAAAGGTTAAGTGTTGTCTCAGTTTAGTCTTATGAAAGAGAACTTACGGTTGCAGAATTGAAATATGGATGCAAATCTAAGGCTCGTTCCTGTAACTATATTATATTTTAATAAAAGGTGTGAAATGGGAGAAAAACATTGAGTCATTTACAGTGTAAGGTTCCTACCAGGGGAAAATCTCACAACATAAACGGAAGAGGAAAATATGTAAGAAAATAATCAATGTAACACAGAATATATGTAGAATTCTGAAACTGCAGATTGGTCTTACACCGCTGATAGCTGGTGCAGAGGAAAGACAATAAACAATTACAGAAAACCAAAATTCATTCGTTATAGTAGTGGTCATACTAAAGTATAACAAAGCACATCAATTATGAATATGAATTGAAACGTAAAAATGAGAAACAAGAAAGCAAACTTGTAATACAGTAGTGACGGAATTGAGAATCTCCAGATCTGCTTGTATTAAATCTCAATGTAAAAACTCTCTTACAAAACTTCAAAAAGGGTCCAGCCCCTGTTTATTTGTTTCTGGGCTATATTTATACAATTTTTACAAAACGGATAGGATCTCAACAGTCGCAAAATTTCGGTTATGACCGAGAAGAGAGCAATCGCTCCATTTCTCCTACTCTGTCTTCACTTGGTGCCAGGTGTTTGTCGTCGCATGGACTCAGTGCATGCGATGCATCTTTCCACTAGTTGGGATATGAGCCGTGATGGTTCCACTTGACAGCTAGCCTCAACGAAGTAACACTCTCGGGCTAATTGCTGCAACTTGTCTTCCATTTGTGAATCGATGATGTCGAGGGCACTTAGTTGCGCGCTGGGTTTGATCATGTACTTATCAACTTGGACTATGTCCACCATATTCATCTGAGAGATATCAGCCAAATCTCTTTCTTCCTTATCTTTCAGATCAAGTGAGATTCGTTCCACATTCATTTGCATCAATGCTTCGGCATTGCCTCCGCTATCAATGCCCAGTAGCTCGCCGTCAATAGAATTAAAAGCTTCTTCGAGGGAGTTGGTTATATTTTGGGTTTGTTCCTTGCCCAAGGCGATGTTGTGCTCCCAATCCTTCAATAGAATATTTCCTCGGGTTTTCTCTGAGATGGTGAACCTGGGAGTACCCACCGAAACCCGGTTGTTAGTGGCTATTACCACCTCTTGGAAGGCGACCCGAGCTGCTCCTGCATCCCTTTCTCTGGCCGATAAGTTCTCGGAAACCTGATGGACCAGCAAACAGTTTTCCCGAATAGCTCCCACCTCGGTGAGAAAATTCTGTTGCGCCGAAGAGATTCTGCTCCAAATATCGATCGCTTGGGACTTAAATATCCCGATGTCTATCATTTTTCTCTCGGCGATTTATACCCGAGCCTGCAGCTGTTCAATCAAACTCCTCTGTTGGCTCACCTTCATTCGACCATCTCGGACCACCAACTGTGCTTGCTCGAGCTTAGCTCTGACTACCTCTATTTCATTTTTGTCGGCCAATCTGGCTTGTTCTATTTTCACGCTAGCCTGACCTTTGGCGTTCTCCGTGGTTGTGGCCAATCTAGCCTCGAGGGTCCTGATTAGGCGATTCTTCCTTTTCAGTTGGTTCTTCAAAAGCCCAACTAAGAATTGATTTTCCGAAGCATATGCTCCCAGCGTTCCTGCGATTTCAGTGGCGAGTTGGTCATTTTTCTTATCTTTTCCATCGGTCATGATTTTATATTTTTTCGCAGTAGACCCTCCTTCTTGATAGAACTCTCTTTTCACTACAACCTTCCTCTTCTTATCAAAGAAAAACTCATTCGGAGTGAGTTCTTCTACTCTTATGGGCCTCAGTTCTTCATTAAATATCCATCCCTCGCCGACATTTCCCTGTGTCAACTGCAAGGGTGTGACCGAGGTGATGGGTTCTCCGATTTCTTTTGCCGATTCTCTTGGAGTATCGATAGGATTCTGCTTCTTTGGTGGTCCTAGAATCTTTATCTCGGCCTCCGGATTCTGTTTTCTTGGCGGGTCCGGAGTCTTTACCTCAACCTCCAGATTTTGTTTCCTTGGCGGGTCCGGAGACTTTACCTTTGCTTCGGGATTCCTCATTTTTCCCCCTCCTGGTGTTTTCCAAGGTCAGGAATTGCGTCTTCAGACCCTTCAGCATCCTTCTGTTTCGTCTCGGAAACACCCGGACTCCCACCTCCCAACACAGTGGGGAGACAACTTCATCTATGTTCTTGGAATCTCAATACAGAGGCCATGTCTTCGGGTGCTAAGGATTGGATCCAGGCTAGAACTTCTTCATAAGACCTCGCCCCTCAGAAAACGTCATCCAGGGGTGAATTTTCATGCTCAAATCTCTTGAGCCCACAATTAGCTAAATGGTTGCTCACAACCCTCTGTGGATCATGTTTCTTATATTCGATGGAGACCAAACTTAGGTCTTCCAGGGCTGCAGCCTCGGCTTTGGGGTGCCCGAAATCTAATAAAGAATAAGAATTCAGCCGAACGGGAAAAGAAGGCCATACCTTCTTTGAGTACCCTTTGAGTTCTTTACTCACCCCGCCAATTACCGTCTATCGGGCGACCTCGCGACAAGCCATCTTGTCAGGAATGAACAATGACAACGCATGAGGGGGAACAGAAGCCCCGAAAACTCTGAAGTACAGAAACTCTGCCTCCATGTACCAGTCCGCTATGCTACTCAGATTTATTGCAATGTTATCCGAGATACGAGGTGGTGGGTGCCCAAAAATGGTGATATACAGAGGCACCATCACCCAGTTAAAAATTTCATATGTGAACTTTTCTACTTTGTTCTCCCATAGTTTGTCATGATATACATGTATGGGTTTCTCTTGGGCTGGAGTCCAACCCCAGCTCATCAATGGGAAAGGTGTCATGGAACATATTGCATCCATAATATATGCGGACATGAAGAATGAGGACGGCCTCCCATTTTCCTTCTGCTCCTGGTACTCTGTGACCCGGTTGGCCAAACTATCCGAAAGTATCTTTGCCCAGTTAAAAGAGCAACCTTCTGCGGCCCGAAACATTAGAGGCACCCATGCAAGGAGAAAATGTGATGTGTCCTCTCTCCCATATAGCTGACATGTCATCATGGCCACATATTTATACTGTGGCTCCAACGAGGCGATTGAATAAACACCGTGGTCATTAGCCCTGAACTTCGCGGTGCGCGAAACCCAATCTTTTATCAAACCTGGCATGGTTTTATCATACTGGACGCACTCCTTCTCTTTGAATTCCTCCAGGAACTCAGCGTCATATGTCTAGTCAGACGTCGTCGGGAGCTTATACATGGTTTGCATATGCTCTGGCCTAAAAGTCTCGACAGTGACTTGTTTCCCGTTCATGATAGTCCTGGTCGGTATGTCTACGTGATCCAACGCCCATCGGATCATGTCATAATATGGGAGCAACCGTGGTCTGGCTGCTACTCTGTGCATATCGGATTGGACGACTATCTTATATTTGGTGGTGAGATCATCTTTTTCATTGTCGTCGGAGTCATCTGAATAATCTACCAATTCTGACTGCAGAATGTCTGAAACAAATGACCAGTTTGGGACCGAATCGACACTTTGGGGCGAAGTATCAGAGATGTTATCCAAGCCTTGTCCTGCGACCTCAATATTCGCCTTTGCTTCTTTCCGCGGAGCCATAGCTGAAGCTTGTGTTTTATCTATTCTGCGATAGAACTGTGTATACATACAGAATTTAGTTTACTCAGAAGTGATGAGCTCTGCGTGCTATGAAAAATGCATAATGAAACGCAGCTCTCGCATATATTTGAAAAAACGGTACCTTTCAAAACAAGCCTGTCAATTCGAAATTAGAAATAAATTTATGCCGTAAAAATCCAATCTTACACATAGATTTACCCTATTTTCCCATTAATGTCATAAATTTTGGCGGTTTAAAAGTCAGTTGGCGTATGGAGTGAAAATGATTCTTCGAGAATCGTGCAAGCATCGAAACTCGGGATAAATCTTGATTTAACTTAATTACTCCAAATCTGTCCATGTTAATCAATTTCTCGCTATTCATTATCTCGTAAATTCTTTGTTAACATTTTGAGTTTCCAACTCCCGAGACCGTGAGGACCGAGTTTGGTTTAATTAAAGGTAATCACGATTTGGGGCTTGATTTATTTTATAATCATTTTATTCTCCATATCGCAACTTGGAACTTCGAGGATAAGTTTCTAGGAGATTTATATGTCGAGTTGCGAAATCGCGATAATAAGGTTTAATTAAGGTGAAAATAATCTTGGATTAATTGATTAATTAATCTTGTTATAATTACATCGTGACTTCGTGGGTCGGGGTTCAGAAGCTATAACCTTTGGAAATGATAGTGTCGAGTGATGAAACGCCGAGAACAACTTTTACCATGGTTAGCTTTTTGCCTTTAATCCTTGACCTGGGTTATCAAGACAAGACCTCGTGTCCTCGGCCCTCGGGGCTGTAACAGTAAAAAATTTGGTTTGGCGAACACTGAGGCGCGAAACCCCGACGACGTCTATTCATGAGCTGAAAGATTTTACCCTGGTTACCGTTTTGAGTGAAAATGTTTAAACGACTTCACGACTTCGTGACTCGGGCCGTGTGAAATCATAAATTATAGTATCCGATCTGCGAGATTCCGAAGTAGGGAAAAAAGACGGAACACTCTTACGAAATGCAGGACTTGCTTCGAGAATAGAAAAACTATGGTTGCTTGCATGATCAAGCTCTTAGAGATCATCGATCTCTCGGAAGAAACAAGAAAACCATCTTTAGATTTTAAGCATCGAAATGAAAATTGTGACGGGTTGAAAACAAAGGCGGCTCCAACATAGGCTCCAACTAGGGATCCCGCCTTCCTGTGAGGCGGGAAGAACAGTAGACCACGTGCCAATATTGGGTAAATGGAGTCAAAAACTCAATCAGGCGAAAAAGTTTCAAGGAAAGAGGATCGAAAGGGGGAAAAGACTCTGTTTTTTACCTTGAGAAGTTTTTTCAAAATCAGATACTCTTTTCAAACACAGTTGTAGTCCCTTTCACAATTTTCCCTTTCCCACTAATAACTTTAGGTATGTTTTAAGACAGTCGAAACGACCCTAGGAGACCCAACAGATCTTGTGGCTCTCGGCTTGCATCAAAAGAATGAGATTATATGTTTTTTAATCGGGGAGTCCCATATGAACTTGGGATGTGGATCGGGCTTTTAGAAAGCATTGGTTACCATAGTAGAGTGATATTCATGTATAACAGCCTTACAGATATCTCAGACATTGCTTCACTGCCAACGAGCATGTTCAGTACCCCGGTGAAGTTATCTGGCCCCTTTTACTGAATTTCCTTTCACCACTTTGGAAAATATTTATGCATTTAAATGCTGAGACGAGGGAAATCATTTCTGAATTTCCTTTCATCGTCTTCCTGGACTAGGTGGGGGCAATCATTTCTGAATTTCCTTTCACCACCTGTCTTATAATTTTTTTTTTGAGCGTGAAGATGGGGGCAATCAGTTTGTATCAGGGCTGATATCTGTTTAATATTTTGCCTCAGAGGTCTGTCAACTTACTTTGATTACTCGGTACCAATCTTCCCGTAACCCTCACAACACCTTCGTTCTTAGGGAAAAAAGGAAAAAAAAAAAATTAAGGGGCATCCCGTTTGAGCAAGATTTGATTCTTCTGATCCTGTTGAAAGTTAAGAAAGTTAAGATCGCTCTAAACGTTCCTTCGCTTAGCAGGGGATCAAGTAGTTGTGGAGACCCGCTTTCTTTCCACAATATATTTTGAGACTCAAGAGGCTAAAACGAAAAACTTTTATTTCTTCGTCATGGAACGAAAATATGGTAGCTTGTCAAAAGTTAGACCTGAAAACAGGCAGGATACAAGGCAGCGATTCATTGACTGAAAATACAAAAGGTCAAAACAGTTCGAGACTGGATCTTGTAGATATCTTTGGGGACAGTTATTTTGACGGACTGTTTTTAGATTTAGTGTATTCATTCAAATCGTTTTAACTCGAAGATTATCAAGCCAGCAATAATCTTGTTATCTAACGTTTTAGTCGATATTGTAGTTTGATTGACGTTACCTTGGTTTACTTTAACAGTCTTTCATAACCTATGTATTGAGAAAGCTCACCTTTACCTTTTCTTTTCACTTTATTTGTGCACTATGAAGCTACTTTTAGGTATCACCTGTTTCATGCTGATTTATTTCTGACACTGCCTTGCGAATTACTCTTCCCGCTAGCTTTGCAAGCAGCTGGAATCCTGTAAAAAATCAAATACGAACTTTATTCGAAATATGTCTAAAAATTATGAACAGAAGAAAACAGAAAGCTAAAAGGATAATGTTTTAAACAAAAATGCATGTATGTACCCAAACTTTATATATATATATATATTGAAAAAATGGCGACTGTTATGTCATGTAATGTTTCAGATATTGCCCGTTGACAGGGGCGTTGAGGACTTCTCCTTCGATGTTTTCCAACAGGAAGGAATTTTTGCCCTCCGGAGCAGAGACCCTGAATGGTCCATACCAGAGGTGGTCAAATTTACCATGCTTCGTGGCTTCCTCTTTTCTTGCATCCCATCTTAGTACTAAGTCACCTGGAAGAAATTCCCTGTCTTTTTCCTTGAGATCGAACAATGCTTTCATCTCATCCTGGTACTTCTGCATTTTTTTATCGACTTCAACTCTATGTTGTTGAACCTCGATCAGCTGGTTAATTCTCCTGGTTACATGGTTGGGTTCTTCGTTTTGATCCTGCCATAACTTCATCACTGACAACGCTAGGTTTCTAGGTAGGACCGCCTCTGTCCCATAGACCATTTGGGATGGCGAAATGCCAATAGACCTTTTAGTGCTGATGCAGTTTTCCCATAATGCGTATTTCAAGTGCACGTGCCAAGACCTTTTATTTTCATCCAGTACTTTCTTGATTATGTTCACCAGGCTTTTGTTAGATGATTCGGCCAATCTGTTCCCCTGGGGGTAATATGCAGTGGAATGGCCGAGAACGATATTATACTTCTGACAGAAGCTAATCATAGCCACAGATTTGAAGGCCTGGGCATTATCGATAACTATCTTTCGGGGACACCCGAATCTTGACAAGATATTGTCTTCCAAGAAATCGATCACCATCGAGTCTGTTGCCCTTTTGGTTGGAATGGCTTCCACCCACTTAGTAAAATAATCCGTAGCTCTTAAGATCCACTTATGCTGAGCACTGGAATGAGGATTAATTTCCCCTATGAAGTCTAGACCCCATTGTTGTTACGTTCATTTGATGATGATTGCTTATCCATTTAAGTGTGTAAGGCTTATGATGTAGTTGTGTTTTTAATCCCAATTTCTTAACCAATTCTTTTGAGATTAGATTAGATTGAGATCCACTGTCGATTAA
>SNQJ01S0139455.1:0-19043 GCA_010110895.2 Picea sitchensis | reverse complement strand
GTTTGGACATCCCCTAACCACATCACCTCACTTACATGGCTTGGATGAGATATTTCTTGAAACTTTCCTTTTTTTGTGGACACTAGCCCAATAGGACGCCTTGTCCTTTTCTCCAATCTTGTATTGTAGGTTTTTGTAATGTCTTTGAGCTATTGACTGATGTATTAGGGGTTTTATGCATATGTTTAATAATATTGATCATGAGATGTGATTGAAATTTCTATGATCCCTGTGGCTAATGAGCCCATGGAGGGCGTAGCTTTTGATGTGCAGGACCATGCCCGACGGACAGGTGCCATTTGGACCGGTACACATGGGGAGATGACCAGTTCATATCTCCATGGGGATGAAGAGCCCACCAGATGGATGTTGAGACCCCATCAGGGGGCAGAGATAGGACAGAGCTTGATCAAGGGTTTTTCACCTGAGAGGAAGAGGGCGTTCCACCAGAGACACTTTGGTAGGACTAGACCTAGGGGGAATGACCCCTTTTCAGTGGAACGCTAGCCTTGGAAGGATTAAGACATCCCCATATTCACCATGACATCATCCATCTTCATGGATGCTTTTGGAGGTAGACTGGGCATCAGTGGCACATGTGGCATGTTGGAGAGACCCCCGGGGGGCTAACGTTTTTCTCCTAGATGTTTCATTTTCCCCAGAAAGGGCTAACGCCTCCCTTGAAGGGGATTTTACTCTCTTTTCTGCTTAATTAGGGTTTTTACTTAGCATTTAATGTAAAAACAATATGATTTTGACATTATGGCCTTGTCGGCCTTTTTATGACCTAAAAGGTGAAATTAGGTCATTAATATAGTATATATTGAGGATTTTGATCCTCATTTGATCACAACGGACTGACTCATTAGTGAGGTCTGATTTTTAGCGCCTTATTTGGGTTATTGGCTCATTTAAGGAAGGCGCAGTTGTTGAAGGAAGATATTTTTGGCATTCTATGGTGTTTTTCTTGAAGGAAGTTGTTACAACTAGGGTTTGCATGGTTATTTTTGATGAATTGTAAGTATTTGTTTTGCAAAAATTCTTAAATGAATGGTTGTAGTCTTATTTTTTTGCATGTATTTATAATTTTTTGAATCAAAACCCTAGGTGATAAGCACACAAGTAGGTCCTTGTCTCATGTCCCCTGATAGAAAAGATTTTATCCATTGAAGAAGAAGAAGAAGAGATCCTAGCCATAACTACACTCCTTTTTCTTCCTCCCTTTAGTTAGCCGTACCATTTTGACTTCAAGAGGAAGAGGACGTCCCATGCCTAGGTCATCTACACCTAGGGCCGTTTTCTTTTAGGGTTTGATGAAAGAGCCTTGCCTTAGCAACACTCTCCCTCTTTAAGCCCTCTTGTTTTGACTATGTATTTCATTTGAGCTAATTGTTTTCTAGGAAGGAGGAGAGAGCACGAGGCCTTGCTTTAGCAACACCGAGTGAGCCTCTCTCCCCTAGGGTTATGATTTTGAAGCCCTGCTTTAGCAACACTTCAAAACTTATCCCTCTAGTCCCTTAAAATCTCACCCCCTTCAACTCTTGCGTCCTTCACTTATGACTCCATTAAACCCCAAGGCACTGATCTATGTCCTCCAACGTTGAAGAAAGAATGTGATCTAAACACTCTCAAAACTTTTCAATTGAAACCCTAACTGCACTAACCCTAGCTCTAGATAACTTACTAACCCTAGTTGTTGACGTCATCCTTCGTTATTATATCTTTAATGCAACAACATTTCATTTTATGAGCAATTGAATGGTAGTTAAAAACATTAATTGAGTTAAGTATTGATTTGTTGCATTGAATTCCATATCGTTCTAGTATTTATTGGTGAAGTGACATTTACTTTTACTACTATTTTGTAAACATTGACTTCGTCAAAATTTACTTTCAAATTTCTTATATTGAATATCAGATAGTCTTTAACATATATGAAGTACTAACCAAAGCCAGCATATATCAGTTTATTGTTGCTTTGTTCTCAGGTAGGGATTCTACTTGGTTATATTTGTTGGCTATAAGTTGGACTATCTTTTCTGGTGGTGATCTATGAAGGGGGAAACCTGTCATTATTTGATTATTCTTTAGCCTCTTTAAAACCCCAGGTCACTAGGGACGTCTCCCCTAGGCCTCACCTCCCTAAAGAGAAAGAACCTTCCCATCATGGTGACATTGGGTGGGATAGGTTCTTGTTATGCCAGTTTGGCCCTCTACTTTATAGCCTTTTATCCTAGCTACAAATTGTGCGATAACAAGTGGGAAACATGATGGAAGAGTGGTACTATGATGGGAGCAGACAATGGATTTTCAAAAATTCCCCCCAGTGGCAAACCAAAATCTACAGATACAGGCTTGCTAGGGCACCCTGTCAATCCTTCCAAACATGGTCAAGTGGGCTAGTGTAAGATCCAAGCAGTTTTTAGAGATAAAAGGAATCAGATGCATACATTCAATGGTTTTGATGATCAAAAGTGACACATACCATGATACCTAGACTAATTACCTCATGGAGAAAGAACCTTCTCTGACACAAGACCAAGCCGATGGTGATGGATGTTGCGGCTGCTGACAAGATAAATATGCTAGAAGAAAGAAAAGGTGGGCCCTCCAGGGCCATGCTAAAGTCAATCCTGCTCTCGGTACTCCATGTCTAGGACCTGTGGGCCTCGAGACATGATCTCCTAGTTATCCCTGAAAGTGGGGGATAACAATCCCGAACCCTCCCATCCTCTTCTCTGCAGCATATTCCATGTGAGAATTTTTTCTTCAATTACCAACCATATAAACAACTTAAATTTTAACTGTATCTTCCAATTCCAAATAGACAGTCTCCATCTCTCCACTTTAGTATGACATTTTGAAGAATTAACACTTAAATAAAAGTTTTTAGTAGATGGAATTCCGTAATTGTCCCCACCTGTCCACATTATATGATCAATTCCTTCATGTAAAATCACACTCGAGTCGATAAGTGTTCTCCTGAACAGTTCCCATTCTGAAGCCAATATGCCCTCCAAACCCATATCATCACCATTCAACCAATAAGAAAAAATATTTTTCTCATTATATGGGTTCTGTGCCTGTGCCAATGTCAATATATCTTTTTCTTTTATTGCATTTTGTAGTGGAGATGATAGAATGGATCTGTCACCCATCCCTAGTATTCGATCCTTCCCAAAAGCCACTAGATGTCATGATCATGGGTTCCAACTTATTCCATGTAATATAAGATATACCACCTTCAATCATCCGCCCCAAATTTTTGATACTCCACTTTGCATAAATGAACTATATCTAAGCCAAGAAGTCACGTTCATATTGCCAAGATACTTATCAATGATAATCTTATGCCAAACACCTTTCCCCATAAGAACTCTCCAGAGGGTAATCGCTGCCAGAGCTTTGCTGAAATAAAAAATATTAAGGATGCCCCAACCCCCCAACGATTTTGGAACTGAAATCTTCTCCCAATTGCATAGATGAAGATGATGGGAGACATTGTCTCACTTCCATAAGAAATTGAACATCATCATCCTCAGCATGTTCAAAACTGAAATAGGGACAACTGCCATAGATAACCAATAAACCGACTGGCTTGTTAAAACAACTTTCAATAGAGTTAGACGCCCTCCTAAAGACAACCATCTATAGCATCAGTTATTGATTCTCTTTTCAAAAAAATTAAGAAGCCAATTCCATTCTTCCATGCGTTGTGCTCTAGCTTTGAGATAAAATCCCAAATATTTGAAACCCGGGCCCATCGAAATAAACTTAAAAGGGAAAACAAATTTGAAAACATTAAGATCCAATTCGGTTAGTCCAACATGATGAAAAGTAGATTTTACAAAATTTATTTGTAAACCTGAAGTTAAACAAAATAATTTCATGATGTTGTCAATCTCCCACCACTCCTGCATAGTATCCTTTGTTAAAATGACCACATCATCAACAAAAAGAATATGTAATATTTTTAAATATCTGGAAATAGATATACCTATCAATACTCCAACATTTTGACTTTCTTTCAAAAGGAGACTCAATCCTTCCATAACTAGTATGAAGAGTAAAGGGGATAAGGGACAACCTTGTCGCAATCCTCTACAACTCTTAAAAAAATCCGTAGCTTCTCCATTTACCAAGACTGAATATGAAGTGGAGACCACACAACTCATAATTCAGTTGGTCATATGGATACCCATACCAATTTGTAGAAGGATTAATCTCAATGGTAGGAATAGAGGTAACCAATGGTAGGTATAGAGGTAAGCTTCCTTTAATTTGTTTTAATTGTGATGGTATTGGTCATTTTTCTAACAAATGTCCTCATAAGAAAAAGAGAAATGATGAAGGTTAATCAAAAGGCAGAAAAACATATAAAGGTAAAAAAACTACAAAGAAAGTTTTCAAGAAAAGCTTTTGCACCAAAGAAGACATCTCATCATCAGATGAAGATGAAGTCAGTGACAGTGAAACAGAGATAGTTCTATTCATGGTAGTAGAAGATTCTGATTAAGAAGACTTCGAAGAAGAATATGAAGAAGCAATTGAAGAGGCAAAAGTTGACTTTCGAGAAGAATTAATGAGTGCCATAGAAGTTGTCAGAAAAGAAAAGAAGAAAAATAAGAAACTACGAGAAGAACTAGATAAGAAAAAAGACACTCAAGAACTAGAACAAATGATCACAAAATTGAAGGTTCAAATAGAAGAAGATAAAAGAATTGAAGAAGAACTCAAAGAACAACTAGAAGGAAATGACAGGATCATTGGAAACCTGGAAGCAGAGATTGTCACATTAAGATAGGATATTCAAAAAAAAAAATATGCGAGAATATCTCAAAAGTTACGGATGACATTATCAGCGATCAAAAATCTCATCTTGACAGAGTCTGGACTTGGATACAATCTAGCTTGAAGGCATCAAGCTCCAAAGAGCAAACGGAGAAGGAACAA
This sequence comes from Picea sitchensis, assembly GCA_010110895.2. Classification (NCBI taxonomy): domain Eukaryota; kingdom Viridiplantae; phylum Streptophyta; class Pinopsida; order Pinales; family Pinaceae; genus Picea; species Picea sitchensis. The sequence continues at coordinate 14,090 of SNQJ01S0139455.1, read as the reverse complement.
ATCCAAAGAGCTATGTATAAAGAATCAAAGAGGATAGGAAGATATACATTGAATATTACAGGGACACTCCTTCAGCGAGAAGATTTAGATTTCAGAAACAATATGAGATAGACATGCCTCAAGAAGAGAAGGATTCATAAGAGCACCTCCTTTTCATAATATCTTCTTCAAGCTAGGTATCAAACTATATATATTTTTTTTTGTGTTATGCATGTAATAATTTTGGACATAAAGGCTGTAAATTGATGAGCTAACAATAGGAACAATAACTACTTTAGGGCCATACACAAGGGGTTATTCAAAAAGAACTAGTGAACCACAGAGAAGAAGTTACAGCAGGGTTGAATCTTTGAGCATTGAAGTGGAATGTTGAAAATGTAACAATTTTGAACCTGTGGCCAAAGTGCGGAGATAGCGGAGTCCCTCCTAAGAACCTCAGAGTCCTGAAACAAGAACCTCAGAAAATGACATGGATAAGAAAGAAGCATCAATACAATATAGCTAGCAATGAAAGAGTACCGCAATTAAACTCCTAAAATATAAATAGAAGCGTGGTTTGGTATGTTGGCCAGGTGGATGTTGAAAACACCACGACGGTGATAGAGATGAGTTTCTTACATTACTAAAGGAAAGAGATGGATCGGTCTCATTCGGAAATGATGATTCCGCTAAAATCGTGGAAAATATACAGTCTGAATTAGGAACAAGAATGAAAAGGCAAAAATGTTCACTAGTAGAAGATATGAAACTTAATCTTTTAAAGTGTGAGCCAAATGTGTGACCAAGGTCATAAAAGTTACTTCGATTCACAAAAGTGAGATAAGAAAAGAAGGATCAAGGAAATTGGTGCAGCTACATACAAGAACTTCAAGCAACATATATGTGTTAAGAAAAATTGGAAATGAAAAGTGTTGTCTAGGAAGGAAGATGAAAGTTGGCTATGGCCTGTGAGAAGAATGGGCCACATGCATTTTGATAACCTTGTCAAAGTCAACAAAGAAAGCTTGATCCGGATAAATGCCTAGATCATGAAACCAACCAACACTTTATGCAAGCATTGCCAACAAAGGAAAGTAAACAAAGGCAGGGTTCAAATCAAAGGAATATTCAACAACAAAACCAGCGGAAATTGTGCATATTGATCTAGTTGGAACAACTACGACAAAAGGATTAAAATGTGAGAAATACTCTATGTTGTGGTTGGTGATTATACACCAAAGAATGTCTGCAATTTCTTTCTCAAGAACAAATTCAGGAAACTTTGAAAATTTCAAGATCTATAGGAAATGGTTGAAAATGAGATGGATTCAAGGAATCAAATACTTAAGATCAAATAATGGAGGATATTTCACATCAAAGGAGTTTTATGGACTCCCCGAAGCAATCATCGAATAAAAGGAGATTTAACCGTCGCTAGGACACCTCAACGAGAATGGAGTTGTTGAAAGAAAACGAGATGATTACAAAGTAACCGAACAATGATAATAATTTCAAAGTTGACAGATATTTTTTGGACACTGACTGTGTCTTTCCGGAAAACAACATTGATAAAACTCCTACAAGCTATGGAAAGGAAGACCGGCCAAATGTGAAGCACTTGAGTTTTTTGGAAGCAAATGCTTTACTACATCAATAGAGAAGATGGTAGAATGGAAAGTTTGACTCTCGTGTGGACTTATAGGAATACTTGTTTATTACTCAAGTACAAGGAAAACATACAAAATATTTTAATCTAAGATTAAACAAGTTGTGGAAAACATCAGCGTAACAATTGATGAAACAAACTGGAGACTAGAATCAAGAAGAAGAAAACAAAATCAATGGAATAACTTTTCGAAGAAAAAGATGGCTTGAAGAGAAAGAGGAAGATGAAGATGAAAAAAAAAAAAAAAAAAAAAGAGCAAGTTCAAAAAGTATCTCCAAAGACACCTAGCAAATGGTTACAGAAGAATCATCCTTGGATCAGATTATTGAAACAAAGATGCAAGAGTTGAGACTAGAAGAAAAATCATTCCATAGAACAAACACACCTAGCACTCTTATCTGGAACAGACCAAATTGTTTTGAAGAACCCAGTAAGGATGAATTTTGGAATAAGGCCATGGATGAAAAGGAATTGGATCAAATAGAAAAACGCAGGTGGTTCCAAGACCAAAAGAATAAGAATGTGATCCGGGACAAAATGGGTTTTAGGAATAAATTGAATGAAGATGGGCCAGTTACAGGAACAAAGCTAGATTGGTATGTAAAGGATTATTACCGCGATTGAAGGAATTGACTTTGAAGAGACATTTGCTCTAGTTGCGGAATAAGAATGAAAATCCATTTTGATTTTAACATGCATGCTCCAAAATGTTAAAATATATCAGATGGGCGTAAAATGCGACTTTTGAATAGGGAACTTGAAGAAGAAATCTACATTGAACAACGGAAGAGTTTTTAGTTGTCTTAGAACACAAACTATGTGTGTAAAAACCAAAGAAAGGCCTTGTATGGTCTAAGAAATAATCCTAGAGCATGGTACTCGAGGCTGGATAAGTATCACACTTAACTACGAGGGTTGAAAGGAAGTGGACAACAACCTACATCAAAGGTAATTCAAGGTAATATTTTATTAATTGAAGTTTATGTTGATGATATTATTTTGGTAGTGATATTGTGAGGTTAAATAATAAATTTTCAAAAGACATCTGCAGAATGAGTTTGAAATGTTGTTACTTGAGAACTATCCTTCTTTCACGGGACTTCGGATACATCAAAGAAACCAAGAATTTTTATTTCTCAAACCAAATATCAGAGAAATGCAAAAGAGGTTGAGAATGGAAGATTGCAAACCGGTTATCACTCCCATACAAAACCGGTTGTAAGTTGAGCAAGATGATGATTCAAAGTCCTCTCTGTCATCGAGGCAATACAGGTTAATGATTGGCGACCTACTATATGTGGCGACATTTTAGACCAAATGTAATGTAAGCCGATTGGATAGGTGGCACGGTTTCAAGCAGCAGCAAAGGAATCAAATGTATTAGCATTAAAAGAGGATCTTTAGATATCCTAAAGGAACAAAGAGTTTGGATTATGGTATCCAAAGCAAAGGATCTATTACTTATTGCCTACGGATGTAGATTAGAGTTGTATTGATAGCCAAACCGAAACACCCGGTGGAAGCGGTGTTCTACTTAGGTGAAGTGTTTGGTATCATGGCTAAGCAAGCGATAGATTAATATCTCTATCGGCCAAAGCTGGGAATATATTGCAGCGACAACATGTTGTACACATGTTCTTTGGATGAAACAAACTGACAAATATACGAGGTTGAGTATGATGATCCCATTCCAATACTTGTGACAGCTACAAGAAATTGCCATCATTATCTCAAAAAACACGGTGATGCACTCCAAGGCGAAGCACATTCAATCAAGTATCACTTTCTATGGGAAGCGAGAATTCTTGACTTAGAACATCAAAGTTGAGTATGTGGGCACAAAAGAACAAGTGGACATCTTTACAAAACCACTTCCACAAGAAGCCTTTGAATATCTTTGCCAAAGACTTGGGTTATTTCTACTCCAAAAATGAATGCTTTTAATGTTTTATCTTATATGTCTTAGATGTACATGAGGAAGCACCATAAGAGAAAAGTCTGTCAGGGGAGAAGCAGCCCAAGATGGAAAGACACATTTTCCATTGATGACAAAGGGAGATATTTATGGAGATCACGGAGGATAGGAAGATTTATGGAATCTGAGGGGGCAGAGGCATGGTTGAGGGAAATGAGTGATATAATTTTAGGATTGCATCGAGTGTTGCCATCAATGCAAAGGGGGAGGTGTTGATTAAGGTTGGTTGTAGTGATGTCAACCCTTGAAGAAAGCCCATGACGCATAAAAGGTTGGAGTAATGGACCCAATATTGTTTGATGTAAATATGACTCATTATTGTTTTGTAAGTGTTTGATAAGAACTAAATATGGATGAACTCCAAAGTAGGTCCCCTTATGGTGAAAGCCCTCCTTGGGGAAGATGATTTGTGGAGTAAGAACCCATGCTTAATTGTGGAATATTAAGGATGAAGGATAGTGAATTTGTCATCGAAATTGTCCTAGATGTATAGGGCTTGTCATGTAATTTTGGTGGTATGTGGAATGTCACATAACTCCTCCTGATTAGAGAGTTATAGAATTTTATGAAGTTAGGGCAGGTTTGGGTATTGGACCAAAGTTTGTTTGATGGGAAACGACATGAGTTATGATATATTTTCAGATAATACTATTCTATATGGATAGTACATGTCATGCAATTTCTGTTGGTATGTGGAATGTCACACATAACTTCTCACGGTTTGAGAGTTATGGCCTTCACGAGAGAGTTGGAGGACCCTCATATGTCATCTAGAAGCCCCAAAAGGTCAAAGTAGTCAAAGTAGTTTAAGAGATTTTAAAAAAGGTAAATAGTAAATTGAAGTAATGGAAGTGTATTATAGTTCAAAGTGAATACAAAATAATTTATTTCAATAATAAATTTAATGGAGAAATTAGAAATTGGTTAACCCTAAGGAAATAAGGAGAGGAGGTGGGGTCGAGTGACCTAGAAGATGTTTTAAGGAAGCTACTTGGAGGTATAAATGAGGCAAAGGCTCTCTCATTTTAAGATACACTTGAGAATATTGAATATTTATAAGTGTATAAGGTAACAAGGATATATAAGCCTAAATTAGGGTGGAAGAAAATAGGGCGAAAATGCAAAAGGAAGGATAAATTCTTTTGATGGTGCTTTAGGTATGTTATTCTGAGGATCATCTCACCATTTTCATATAGCGTTTTCTATAATGATTTAGATTATTGAAATTGCTGTGACATTGAAAACATACCCAATTATGCAGTAGTAAACAATTCATCTTGTGGGTCGTTTTATTTTGGAAGTTACACATCCATGGAAAATAGGGTTTAATGGCTAGTCTTGAAACTAGTCCAAAGCAGTGTTTGGGTAAAAAATGTCATAACTTCTTCATACCAGGTCCAAATTAGAGTGGGAAAAAATGTGTTGGTTGGGGTAAAGTCTATAGTATGATGTGTAACAATTTTAAGAGTAAATTCCAACAAATATTTTTTGCAGGGCACGCTCTACAATTAAGCTCTCTAGAATAAGCCAAAATTAGAGTAAAAGTATGCCATTTTTGCTATAACTCCTTTTCTAAGAGTTCCAAGTAAGTGAAATTTGTAGGAATTGCATAAAACACCTTGAAGAAAATTGTATATAGGTTTCCAGATCTTTATACATTACATGTTCAAAGTTATGATTGCCTTCAAGTTAGGGTTGTTGACTAATCCAAAACTGGAGGCATGTGAGACTAAAGAAAAGTTTGATGAAAATGCTAGTCTCTTGTTGTTAAAAGTTAAAGAGGAAGGTTTGTAGGAATGTGATCATTATACACCAGGTCTATTATAGAGCTACAAATCATATTTGGATGATGAAATTGATGAGGGATTTTTGGTTGAGGTACATGTTGAGTACATGATTGAGACAAGTAGTTGATGGTTAGCACATACATGGGGTGTATAGTTGATGATGTTGGTACATATTCATGAGTCATAGTTGATGAGTAGTTGACACATTATTGGTACATGCCAGGTACATGGTTGGATGCACTTGTTTATGGAGTACGAGATTGATTACGGAGTTGTTTAGTGCGGTTGGTGCATGGTTGATGCACTTGTTTATAGTATGTTGATTCGAGGTTATAGATGCAGGTTGATTACAAGTTGAAGTACAGGGTTGATACATGGTTGATGCATGGTTCATATTGTTGGTGCATGGTTGATGCACTTGTTTATGAAATGCCGAGTTGATTCACGGGTTATGGTACAGGTTGATTATAGAGTATTGGTGAGGTTTGATGCATGGTTCAGTTATTGAGTACGGAGTTTCTGTTGGTATATCTCACTTAGTGATAGTGTGGCCAGTGGATTTGCATCATTCTACTTCTACCGAGGGTGGCCGAGGATGGGGCAAGGACAAGTGGGTGTAACCACCTTCCGGTTGTAGTGGAGAACATATGGGGGTTGTAGCCTGGTTCTAGTTGTAGCTAGAAATTGGGGAGTTGGAGCTTCCCTGGGGTTGTTGAGAAACTAGGGGTTAGAGCCTCCTTCCGGTTGCAAGCGGAGAAAACAAAAGGAAGTTGGTGCTTCTAATCCAGTTGCAACTGGAAAACAAAGGAAGTTGGTGCTTCTAATGAATGTAATTCTTCAAGACATATAATAAAAAGAATTCTGTGGTTTTCTCCTAATTTGGGTTTCCACGTAAAACACTGGTGTACTGCGTATGTGTGTGATTGTTTATTTCTTACTGCTCATTATTAGATAATATTTCTACATTGATATAACATTTGAAGAAAAAGGATTATAATTACGCTATTACTGATTCACCCCCCCTCTCAGTAATCCAACAGTCGCCTGCCCCACGAGTGGTTGATTTGATGTATTGAAACATGTGACATTGGGGCTTTGGCGAAAGTGGTTTCAGGAAAACCGCCTTTCACCCCGATGTATCTTTGTAGGCGTCCATTTTAAAAACCATAATGGTTTTCCCCGGGCCGCCCTTATATGATTAAGTCCCGTGCAAGTTCACTGCCCAATATGGCCACCAACCGTTGATCTGGGCCAATTTACAATCAACGATTTGTCGAGTTATGTCTTTTGCACCTCCGCTATATTTATCCATACGCCGCCAGATATGTCCTGGTCCTCTAAATTATAAATTCTCCAAACTATCAGGCTTCTGCGACGATGTAGCTCTTACTAAATTCCCAAGACTCGGATATTGTCTGAAAATTGTTATGGTGATAACATGTCTGACCCTCCTCATCTTTTATCTCCTAAAGAAATTTACGATTCCTTCTAAAACTCGCATAATTATGAAAGAATTTAGTATTTTGATCTCCATTGTGTAACCAAATGGCCTGGTGCGCTGACGTCATTGTTCCTCTGTTTAAATTAGAATCTTCTTTCTTTCTTGTTCCAAAGTCTTAAGATATTGATCACCAAAATTAATGAAGATGCCATCAATTGGATTTTGTAATCTGAAAGTGATCTCCTTTTCCAAATCAAAGAGTCTTTAGTTTTTGTGGTGTCTCTCATCCTTTTGCCAAGATCTTGTTAATACTTTCAAATCCTTTAGTTTCCAAACAAGTCTCCTTTGCCTTCCAACCTCTAGTAGGTACTTAGGATCTCTCCAAATATTCCACACTAACTCAGTAAAGGCTCTATCTGTAGACCACAGAGGATTAAATTTGAAAGGAAAATCTTTAAAAGACGAATATGAATCAAGTTGTAGTACAATCGGGGCATGATCATAAATGTAGGGAAACTCGACCCATGCTCTATACACTCCCATTAATGCCATAATATATTTAGAAATGACCGTACGATCAAGTCTCTTTGAAATATACTCAGTTCCAGCTCGACCATTCTTCCAGGTTGGCACCAAAGTCCCAGGTGCAATATCTATCAGCTTATTCTTGTAAAAATAATTAGTAAAATAATTGGCCAAAGTGCCCAAAGTATTTGTTCCTCCCCTGATCTCTCCAAATGAGAGGGTCATGTTTATATCACCTATAATTACTAAATTCTTTAGAGCAAAAATTCCAGACTTCTCCAACCTTTCCCAAAATTGTTTACACTCCGAACACGACCCATAGATATTATGAAGTGAGATATGCCTCTTACTTTCCATATCAATACATGTCAATAACTTCCCACCACAAGTGAGATAGGGAACCAAATCGAAGGAATTTAGATCCCATGATACCAACAAACCCCCAGATTTACCCACAGAGTTTACCGCACAACAATGCCAACTAGGTCTTAGTAATTGAAAAAATGCCCGAGCATTCTCTGCATGTACTAAAGTCTCCTGAAGAAAAACAATATTAGGCCGAACTTTATCAAGAATTCCCCGCACAGAGGCTAATTTTAGGACACCCCCGGTTCCCCTGATATTAGTGAGATTAATAACATTACTTGGATCTAGCAAGGGCCTTCAAAGCTCTAAGGGCCCCACCATCAGTGGAAGAACATGAAAAAGGTTCAACAACCTTCTCAATGGAAGCATTTTTCCTAGCACTTTGAGTTTTCACCGGAGAATGCTCAATACCTAAGCCTCTTGACCAAGTAAACTCTTTCCTAGCCTCCTCAATGTATGTACTTTGTTCACTGTAATCACCATTTCTGGCCTCTGGGATCGTTTCTAAATTACCAATATAAATTGGCAATTTGATAGAAGAATCATTACCACGAATGAACAGGATAAGTGATTCAGTACTGCTGTAAGATTTGACTTTTCGTCTTCTAGTTCACGGTAACTAGGAAGATTAAAAGAAAGTTCCACCATAGGTTGACTAGACCCCGGAATATGAGAGGCCACATCTGGGGAGGAGGGCTCAAGAAAAGGGTTTTGGTCAGTAATTTTGTCAACTGACAAAACCTGTCGGTCCATCTGAACCACAGGTTCCAAAACCCTAATATCAGTCTGGGAAGTAGTATTTGAGTCAGAACACCCAACGGAATCAACAGTATCTCCTGAAATTCCATTCATAGTTAAAGGTGGCGAGCCGACATTGACAATAACTTGCTTAATCCATACATAAGATAGTACAATATCTCTATCCCCAGAAGTCAGAGAATTATAAAAATATGGACAAAAGGATTGAATCTTACCTAGAACCGTCGAAGATGGCTCCTGAAAGATTGAAAATATAACAGGAAAACCTTCAAACCCCATATCCATTGACACATCAAGCTGAGTATAGTAATCTCTAATAGAATCTGACGACTCTTCATGATACTTCTTACCTTTTCACTCTCGGCGGAGATGAGTAGTGCTTTTTCAAAAACTACAACGAAAGGGAATCCCTAAATAATCAAGTTTCTACAGAATAAAACTACCTTTCCACTCGATTTCTAGTGTAGCAGGGAGTCCTTGTTGAACATCTATTTCCACCAGCACCTTGCCAACCTTTTTAGCATACGATGAAAGGTTACCTTCATCGGTATTTATAAACTTACCTAGGGAGTTCCTGATAGCTTTGAAAGCACCAACATTCCATAAATACCAAGGCAACCCCGGGAGCGAAACCCAAATATGTATGTGTGAGAAAAAATTAGTTTCCAGATTAAAAGCTAATCTCCACCTTTTTAGCATTAAGCTACTTGTTCCATCCACCCAGTATGAATTCAACTATAATGTTGCATCTTCTAGGTTCCTACACAGGAAACCAATCCATCCATTTGATAACGTGAACAATTCTGGGACATAACCAATAATCGGACACCAAATCTTCTCTAACCAAGTAGAAAGTTTTTCGTCACTCATTATGTGATAGGAAAATCTTCCTACAATCCACACAAAACTAGCCTACAAGTATCTTCTAGACCTATGTCTTCCCTAAGAACCATTATATTTACTGTATTCAAGGCTCTCCACTGTTTCCTAGAAGTCCAGTCACCAACAGAAACAGATGAAATCCCCGGAAGGGTCTGAAATTCACCTTCACCACCACCAAAAAGTTTAGAGGAATTTTGAACCTGGGTAAAATCCCCTAAAGCATCATCTGATAAGGCTGGAAGAAAGGTATCAAAAGATGGATTATGATCAGACTTTGAGGTAACATAGGTTTCCTTTGTTACAGAAGGTAAACCAGGTGCTCTAGAAGACAAACACTTAGGGTTTGATAACAAAATCAAAGTATTAAAATGTGTATTTACTTCATCTACTTGCCATAACTTATCCACAAGCTCTCTCAATAATGCTTGTACCTCCACATTAATAGTATCCATTCTGGTTGATTCCATCTGGATACCACTAAGAAAAAAAACTAGAAAGATGGGATGAATCAGGGAGAGAAAAGACCCAACCCCTCGATAAAAAACAAAAATAAATAATGCTGACAAAAATAAATGCCACTTATAATGCGCTACAAACAAACTTCGGATAAAGTTAACAAGTGTAACATGTAACTCGGAGAAGGGTCCAGTTTCCAAAAAAGGGAAAATCATTAACTGGAACTCGGATACTAGGAAGACGCCTAAGTGTGAAGAAAAAAGGAGAAACAAGATCTAATACGATGAAAAGACAGGTGGGTTAGTCTTTGGGACCATAGTGAAGAAGGATAGTGTAGAAACCAAGCTACTAGGCATACCCCGGAGCGTGACCAAGCTGGTTCTTCATCCATGGCTGCTCTGATTAGTCTCCCGTGCAAAAAAAAATGAAAACCATGGCTCCAACGGTCTCTGTTCCTCGCTCCATCAACGATTATCTTCACTTATGACAATTGAAGCTTTACGCCTAGGCAAATAAAGTGGAGCAACATATTTATTTTATTGTAATATAACTTACCACCCACGTGATTGACACAAATAAAAGTGAGTGCGCAATTTACGCAACTTTATGTAAAGTGAGTGGATGTGTACACTTTAGATAGATGCTTACTTTTTACTTGTTTTTCAACTTTTAAGATAGATTTTGGATTAGTGTGATCGTCTAAGAAGCTCTTGACTTAAATTGGAAATTGTGTAATTATTGTATTACTTAATTAATGATTAAGATATCGGATTTAGTGGCGTGGATTGTAAAGTTTCATTGTGATTATCATAGAGGATATTGTGCCTTTATCTTGCTCACTCAATTGGTTTAGATCATAAATTGCTACATGTACTAATTTATTTAAGCAATTAAATCTTAATACACACACACACACACACACTTAGTCTCATGTTTTTGTGATTTACCCTTGATTAGCATTTGCATATACTTATCTTATTTTCTTTGCAATACTTACTCTTGATGATTAGATATATGTGGGGTTGTTACAGATTTGTTTCTTAAACTTATGGATCTTACAAAGGAATGAAATGGTCTCAATTTATCGATGGATACCATGATTTTATCAAAAGAATATTTAATGGGACAACTTATTGCATTAAAATTTGCCAGGGAAAATGAATTTACTAAAACTATAAACATTTTGAAGATGAAGTTGAACAATGGTTAGTTTGTTATATCAACAAGAATGATGAAGTTGACGACATGTTCCATCTCGGAATTTGAAAAACAATTATTTGAAATTAAAACGAAACATGAAATTAATATAACACCTTTAAGGGAGTATATTGAGGAGTGGTTGAAAAAGGCACTAATAAGAATTAGCGAACCAGAAAATCAAGAAGTAGTTGCAGCGGTTATGGCACCTAAACCACAACATGAACCTATAATGGAATCAATTGCAAGCAAGTAAAGGGTTACTAGAACTTTCCATCACAACCTTTTCATTTTATGGTCTGCGGGAGCCAATCCCAATCCTCTTTGAAGGGCGAACACATACTTTTTCTTTAAAGACATTTACTTTGTATTTAAAGACTTATATTATTTTTTGAGACTTTGAGAGAACTACTTGGGATACTACATTATTGTATTCTCAAAGACTTTGGCCTAAATCTTAAGTTTCCAAATATTTTATCCATCATAATATTTTTGGTGCCTAATGGAATCATCATTTTTAAAGTTCTCTTATTTATGCAGTCCATTTTTCCGATCTCTTTACTGTGGATATTGTTTATTGTCTTGATGAATGTTTTGAGGAAATGTCAACTTCTCATTTATCATACTTATTTGGTTTATCTACATTCTAAATATTGTATATATATGGTTTTCTTTCAAAGATACTCGGTCCCAATCTTAGGTATTATTTTGAATGTGAATATTAGTTCTTACAAAGTTTGGTCCTTCTCAGATTTTTTTTATTATCTTTGTTTATAAGAAAAAGAGAAGTACTACCTCTCTAAAAATGCAGAAGGATTCGTATCCTCGTGAGGCTGAACTTAAGACCATAAAACAATATTTTAGATCAACACCACTTGAGGCAGTATTTTAATGCAATAGGAAAATATATTACATGAGCATATCTCAACAATCAATCATAAAAGAATGACCCTTCGTGCTCTTTAAATAGAGATAATGGACCAATCGAGTGTTAAGCCATGGATCAAGTGCCATTAGCATCAAAGAGGAGATGAATCATTGAATTGCTTTAGAACATAATCATGATCGTTGGATTAGTTAATTACAAAAGCACACTAAAGAAACACACTTTACATAAAGACATTATACCAAGCTAAACTTAACTAACTCCTAAGTGTCTAAATATCCTAACATCCTCCCTCAAAAACAATTTAGGATAGGATTGAAGGATTTACAAAGGTGTTATGGTAGGAGAAGGAAGGAGGCATTAGAGCATATCACTCATTAATGACAACACCATGAACTCTTAACATAGACTGAAACTTGGATAACTTCATTTATATAATGGTATTTGTGAAAACGTGTGAAACTTGATCATTTATTCTACAATAGAGCATTGTGAGGATGTGATCTTGAAGCTTCTCGATGAAGTGCATGTGTAGCTTAATGTGGTTGCCATGTCGATGTTGAAATAGATCTTTAACAAGTTGAATGACCAAATGACATTATGTTTGAAAAACAAGTTAGCATAGGTTGAACACCTTAAGATAACCACTCACACACAGATCAAAGATTAGTACACCAATGTTTACAAGGTTAAAACCCTAAAAGAGGGAAACAATACATGGTCCCAACCGACACAACTACTTGAGGCAATATATTAATCCAAAAAGAAAATAGGTTATTGAACATCTCTTAATGATTGATCATCAACAAATGAACTTCCATGGTCTTTAAATAAATATTATGGACCAATTGGGTGTTAAGCCATGAATCAAGCGTCATTAGTATTAAGGAGAATATGGACCATTGGAACACTTTACGTCTAGCAAATAATCATGACTATTGAATTAGTTAGTTACGAAAACACACTAAAGAAACACACTTTACCTAAAGACACATTAGACCGAGTTGGAATTAACTAACTCCACCGTGTCTAAATATCCTAGCATAGTATGCACACTCTTTTGGTAGTTCTTGTATCATGTCAGTATTGCCAAATTTGCTTCCCTATGTTGAGTGTTGTTTGTATGCTTCTATTTTCCTCTCTACTTGTGAGTCAATTATTTAGAATTGGTAAATTGAGCATGTTGAAATTTCTTCTTACTTGTCAACTTCTTCTTACCTAGATATTCAAGGTATATGGATTTCATATTAGCCTCATTGATAGATTTCACTTCAAAAATGGTTAATTCATTTTACAAATAATTATGATGGCCTCTAATACCTCATGAGTACACTTGGTGTATCATCTGATATACTCATCTAGATAACATGTATTTAGAACATAATAATGTATTCTTTCACACTCTAACCTTGCCAATGAATTTTTTATTGTCATTCATACCTGATCCAAGAATTTATGTGAGATCTTTCTCTATAAAAAACCTCCAATGAGGGCCTTTTACTAAGGCTTAATCACATGTGAACATGATCAAAAAATCATTAAGCATGGAATATAAACGTGAGCAAATTGTCATCATGATGGGCATATGCGTAATTAAATCTCTACTTAATCAAGCGAGAATGCAATAAAAAACTCACACATATAATTTGGCACCCATGTGTTAATGGAATTGACCAAACTATGTTGGCTACGTCTCCAAATCCACTTGGAATATGAATCTCTTTATTATCCTTCCCTTAGCATGGCTGAAATTCTTCTCACAAAACGTGGCACATGCTCCTTACAAGGCAAAAAACCCATAACAACCTTCTCTTGTACAAAGAGAACTTAAGGTTCTCACATAAGTGACATTTCTTCAGACACCAAAAGGACTATGATGCAGGAGCATTGTCAACAAGCCTACGTGTAGAGACAACTCATCGCCTTAGCGCATCGTTGAATCATTTCGGAATCTTAACCGTTGGCGTTTCCTGCAAATATTTTTTTTGAAATGATTGGAAACTAAAGAAGATCAAACGCTTGGGAGCTAAATGATCAGGAGTGATATGGGAGTTTCACTCCTATACTTTAATGTAACCGAAATTAAGTAGCAGTTAATTTTTTTCTCGAGTAGACGAGTAGTCGGAGGGAACCCTAAGAACCCTCTAGGATAAATAGAGGTTTTGTATGCC
>SNQJ01S0139454.1:3146-25216 GCA_010110895.2 Picea sitchensis | reverse complement strand
AGAGAGCTTCAACTGAATTCAGAAGCAATTCAATGAGCTTCACCCTCTTCTGAAAATGAAGAGTAAGATTATCATAGGGAGGAAAATCGTGAAGGGCCACATAATGAGCCCCTAGAACTCGCTAAAGTGTTAGAAAGAACTCTTGAATAACCTCCAGCCAAAAGGAAGATAGGGTGTCTTAAAGAAATAGTGCGAGAAGTAAAAAGGATAGTTGCTACCAAAGGAACTTTCAGGGAAAGGAAGAGGCCTCATAGGTTTGGAGGATATGTTTCGCTGATGAGAAGCATTAGTGATGTTGAACCTTCTTCATTTAAAGAAGCTAATAAATTACAAGTATGGAAGGATTCCATGCTTGAGGAATATAGGTCTATTATAAAGAACAATGTTTGGGAAATTGTGCCAAGGCCAAAAGACAAATCAATGGTTTCTTCCAAATGGATATATAAGATCAAACATGCAGCTAATGGAAGTGTGGAAAGTTCAAAGTAATATTTGTAGCCAAAGGCTTCACTAAAAAAGAAGGAATCGACTACGAAGAGACATTTTCTTCTGTAGCTAGGTGTACCTCCATTTGAGCTATTATTTATTTAGCTTTTGTACTTGGTTGGAAGCTACAATAGATGGATGTAAAAACAACATTATTGAATGTGTTATCACTCCAGGAAACTCTCCTAGGATGTAAGTCGAAGATGCCTGGTAACTAACTCTTTTTGGAAATATTTTCTTAATATTTGATATGATTTGTGGATCAAGATGAATATATAGGGGCCAGACTGTGTTTTTCAAGACTGTCTAGAAATACAAAATCTCACAAGGCCTTCTAGCCATGCAGTCAAACAAAGTTTGATTAAATGGGGGAAGAAAGAAGCTATTACACCAGATTACACTTCATACCAATGAACACAATGGGTTTAATAACCAAAGAAATAGCTTATGATCATCAACTAAAACAATTAACCAGTGAGATGAAAGTCACTGCAAATTGAATGAGCATCAGCAAAGAACTTTCACTCATAAACTATAAGAAAACATAGGAGGAAAATTTGACCACACAACTGAAGGAAGCTTGAAAATTTTTCATATAATAAGAATAAGTCTATTGGTTACAGAGACAACATCATAGTACCCAAAATCGACCCCAGGTTCGTCTCAAAAATAGATATTTATAGTCTTACAAACAGTTTTTACAGATCCTAAAAACAAGGATTTGTATTTAATAAAAACAACTCTATTCTATCTAAACGACTTGAAAGTAAAGTCTTTAACAACTAAATCTGGAAAGTTGAACTGTCTTCAATCTCCAAAATCGCCAGTTGCATCCTTCTTCTCCTGATCTTCGGGATGTGATGAAGAATAACGAGACACCTTTCTTTTGGCAGTTGGATCTTCCAACATTCCTGGTCGATTTTTTAGGAAATGGTTTTGCATTTGTTACCAAAATCACTTGAATCTTTAATGTCAAACTCTTTGCATGTAATTTGATAGTCCATTGATACACTGGAACAACTTCAAACCCGTTTGAAATGACCTGTCGTGCCTTTGGTTTCAAAATTTACTTTCTGAGCTTTCAACAATGCAACCGTTTTAAATTTTCACGGGTTAGTTGTTGAAAGCTGTCACTTTCAACAATGCATGGGTCACAAAATGATAGTTTTGCACTGGGGAAAGTCCCGATTGCGCTCAAAATGGGTTTTCACATCCAAAATTTGATTTCAACCAAACTTAGTGTGTTTGAGGTTTCTCACCTTGCATATTGACGACAACTTGAGCGAGTACCTTCAGATCTGGATGGTGTTTTTGCTTCAATTTTTGTTTCAACCTCTTTATCTGCCTTTTGAGGCGCTTGGCAAGCCACCATAGGATGTTGTAGTCTTTGGTGAGTTTTGTCTTTCTCTTCTTCTCTCTGACACTTTCCTTAGCTAATCTTTCAAACGCAACATTTGTCTTGGCAAAGTTATCAGACAACTTTTTATACCTATCTTTAATCACCCGCTCCAAGACCTCCTGCTGGGCAATTATCTCCTTGAGATGTTTGATATTCTGAGACTTCTTTGATTTGGAGTTTTTTGATGATTCTCCCTATTCCGTCTGATTGAGGGTTTCAAAGTTCTGTGCACACTCAGTTGAATGCTCAGAACTCTTGATGACAGGGCATTGAATTTGCTGCTCAGAATCTGAATCTGAATAGGGCAAGTTAAGAATATTATTCCCTATGCTATGCTTTGTAGGATACCCTGTATTTTGTTGTGTAGTCTTCTCTGTGGTCTGCTCAAAATTTAACTTTCTCTTTAACTTGTGAGGCTTCATTCCAGATATTCGGTCCTCTGAAGTTCCTGGTAAGGCCCTTCTTCTTCTTGAGCTGCTTTGAGGATATGATTGTTTCTTTGCACCTGCCATCTGTTCATTTGCAGTCTGATTCTGGGTTTCAAAACCTTCTTAGAACAGAAAATGCTCCCAGATCCTCCCCTGTTTCTTCAATTCTTCTAGGATAATCAATTTTATGAGGCCGAGGTGACATAGAGTAGTTTTCACGCTCAAGGGTTGAGCTCTAATCCTCTTGCATACCTTAGTCAAACTTTGATATAAGAAATAAGGAAAATTAATAGGGGTCTTGCCTATGAAGTGGTCCAGGAGTTTAAAGTGGTACATCATCAATTTATCATATCTTCCCTCTGAAGTGATGTAAAATTGGATTCCTTTGAACAATTCTTTCCATTCTTCATCTAGATATGAAACAAGCATACCCTTTCTCCACGCTTTGTGCATGTAGCCCTCTTTCAAATAAACTTTGAAATCCAAGTTTTTGGGAGCAATGGTTTTAAACCAGCTCTGACCATTTCTTGACAGACCTGTAGCTGCGACAATGATTGCCTCATTCACTTTGATTTCCATGGACCCGATGCGAGATCTATTACCATCAAAACTCTTGGCAAAGGCTTCTGCCGTAGCCTGGTGGCACCTAGTTTGCAACCTTTCGACGAATTCCATATACCCCGCATTAGAAAAATGTTTCTGGACTTCGGGATGTGATTCTAGAAAAGACAAATTATCCATCTCTCTTTTGAGTAGAGTGCCACTGCGTTTCCTCACCTTTCTGAAGCTCGAAAAACTTGACAATTGCAACCCCTGTAACTGCCTAGTCGAGCCGAGGTTCTGCACTATTGAAAGTAGTTCGGGCTTCGGATTTGTTTTGAAACAAATGAAAACTTCAACATCATTCTGGAAACGATTTGTTATATGAAACTACTATTTGATTTGATGGTGTCAGGCCGGTGGTACCTCCTCTGTACCTGCATCACCGAACACGAACTTGCCCTTCCAGATGTCATGAGCATTGAGAGTGGGTTCTGGACTGAATTCGAATTATAGTCATATCCTGACATGCGTAATTGAGTTTGCATCATTGCCCATTCTTATAGGCACATGCCTTGGATTTTCCTGACGTGGGGTGATCACATCATCATTTCTTTTAGTCATGGATATCACGCACGTGATTCCCGCTCTACTTCAACAATGGTCCGTGGAAAATGCCTCTGTCAATCTTCTTGCTTGCCACTTTCACCAGCGCGTGATCCCTTGGAAAACCCCTGTTAGCTACAGAAAGTATGCACTTTCAACAGCGCACCGCTTTTATAGAAGACACTCCTTAGCTGTGGAAAGTAATTACTTGCAACAGTGCGCCACTTTGTAAACAACCGCTTCATAGCTGTGGAAAGCATGTAATTTCCACAGCACGCCACCCACGAACTTTGATTGTCAGACCTTTTGAGATTGACCACATTCAACAGCGCACCCATTAATGAAAAGTGTCCCTTAGCTATGGAAAGTCGACACTTTCCTCAGCGCACATCCAACTTTTGAACATAAGTTAGCTGTTGAAAATGAATTATGGAAATTTTGGAAAAGAAGACTTCATGGATCACATTATTTTCTAAGACAGAACCAAAACCTAAGCTTAACAATTATAGAAACTTAAAAAAAAAATGACTTGAGGTCACAACCTATCACCTAGAATAGCAAATAAATCCACTAGTTTATTTGAGGAGTTAACAGAATGGAAAGATTGAACAAGAGGTCTTTGTGGAACAACCAGATGGTTTTATACTGCATAACAAAGGCACTCATGTATGGAAGCTAAGGAAGGCCTTGTATGGTCTTAAGTAGGATCCCAAAGTTTGGTATGACAAGATTGATGGATTTCTTAAAAGCCTGGACTTTCAGAAAAGTGATGTTGATGCAAATCTATACTTCAAGGTAAGAGGTAACCAACCTGTTATACTAATCCTGTATGTTGATGATCTCTTTCTAACAGGAGATGAAGGGATAATATCATGGTGTAAGAGGGAGATAACCTCAGAATTCGAGATGAAATACTTAGGCTTGATGCATTACTTCCTAGGATTGGAAGTGTGGCAAAGACAGGGTGAGATATTTCTAGCACAAGGAAAATATAAAGTGGATGTATTAAAGAGGTTTGGTATGATGGATTGAAAATCCATGTCTACTCCGATGGTTACCAACCTGAAGAAGCTGCATGATTTTGATATAGGTTCAAATTTGGTGGATCCCACAATGTATAGGCAGTTGATTGGATCATTAATGTACATGATCCACACTAGGCCAGATATATGATATGCAGTGATTGCAATGACTCAGTTCATGAATGAACCGAGACAGAGACACTGGGTGGCAGAAAATCACATCTTGAGATACCTCAGAGGGACCATTACTTATGGTCTGAGATATACATCCAGTGGTGGTTTATTTCTACATGGGTATGCAGATGTTGATTGGGCAGGAAGCCTAGTGGATCAAAAGTGTACTTCTAGACACTGCTTCAATTTAGGATCAGCTATGATATCTTGGTCAAGACGGAAGCAAGGATCCATTGCATAGAGTACATCATAGGCTAAGTACATTGCATCAAGTGATGCTAGCAAGGAATTAGTATGTCTTAGAAAATTGGTTTCTAGGTTGGTTGGTGACAAGCTCGAGACGACGGTGGTTCACTTTGATAATAAAAGTTGCATAAAATTGACAGAGAACACGGTATTTCATGACAGGTCAAAAAATATTGACATGAGGCACCACTACATCCGAGACTTGGTGCAAAGAAAAAATGTAAGTTATAGTACATACCCACGAGCGAGCAAGTAGTTGATATCTTGACCAAGCCTTTGACCTCGAGACAGTTTGTGCAGTTGAGAGAAAACCTTAGTGTGGTTGAGAATGATTCCCTCGTTGAGAGGGAATGTTAAATTTGGTAGCATCGACAGTCATTTTCCAATGAGAGGCCATATGGGCCACCCTAAGGCTAGCTAGGGAGATTTGAAAAATCAACTAGTCTTGTGAGGTATTGACAAAATCCAGGGGGAACATACAACCTCTATGAGTCAAACCAAAAGTCAAGACAAACGAGATGCTATGTGAGTCTAATGAAAAATTCAGGGGGAATGTACAACCTCTGTGAGCATAGACATTCTAGTGCAAATGTCAGGGGGAACATAAAACCTCTGTGAGCCTAGTCAAACCTTGTGATCCATGAGAAAAATTCAAGGCATCTAGCAAAAGTTAGGTTGAATATAAAATTTCTATGAGATAGAAACAAACGATATTCCTAATATTGAAAATGATGTAATTCTATTGATCTAGTGCATTGGCACATGTAAACATTATCCACTATGAAGATAACTTTGAATTTCCTTGTCAAGAGTTGTAACTAAAGTCTTGAGTCTAGTTCTATGTTATAACTAAAGTGTAATGTTGAGTTGCAACTAAATTCTTGAGTCAAGTTCTATTTTAGTAATGTTGAGTTGCAATTAAATTCTTGAGTCTAGTTCTATTTTAGAACTAAAGTGTAATGTTGAGTTGCACCTAAAGTCTTAAGTCTATTTCTAATTTCGAACTAAAGCATGTCAATATCAAGTCTAGTTCTAAGTTTGAACTAAAGTATAATGTTGAGTTGTAACCAATCTCAAGTCTAGTTCTAAGTTTGAACTAAAGTTTAAAGTTGATTTGTAACCAATCTCAAGTCTAGTTCTAAGTTCGAACTAAAGCATGAAGTTGAGTTATGTTTAATGCATGCAATCATATTACTATTTCGAGCTTCCCCTCTTCCCCTCTTCAGCCTATATAAGAAGAGGTCAAACCCTCTCTTCAACACAGTTTTCATACGGAGGTTGAGGGTGAAGTAATAGAGGAGCACATCAGTGATAAAGAGGCAACATATCAGAGGTGTGTTTCAACAAGGTCTTGTAAGTCTTTGTCATATCAGAGTCATCTTGGCAAGCTCTTTGAGAGAAGAACATTCATGGTGGATATTTGTAAGAGATCTTACATTATTAATGCAATAAAGGAATATTGTTTGCTGGGGTTTTTCTCCATGTACATGGTTTCCCCAGGGTATATGTGTTGTTCATATGCATGTTTACTTATCTACATAATTATTGCTATTTGATTATGATTTGGAATTGTTGAAGTGTATTAAGCTAAAATCAAAGTATTGAAGAAAACAAAAGAATTAATTTGCATAAGAAATCAAGCTCATAATTTAACATATATGTCCATATCGTCACCTCTTTTCCCCAAAAAATGAAATTGAGAAAATGGTTCAAGAACTTCTTAACGCAGACATTATCCGCCCTAGTACGAGCCCCTACTCTTCTCCTGTGGTCATGGTCATGAAGAAATAAGTCTCTAGCAACTACTCGGGATTTTCAAAACTTGAATATGTCCATGTGCACCACTCTAGTCCTGGCACTTCCTGATTTCACAAAGACCTTTGTCCTGGAATGTGATGCTTTAGGGAAAGGAATTGGCATTGTCCTGGTCAGCCTTTGGCCTTGACCAGTAGACAATTGTCTGAAGGAAATTTGGGTAAATCAATCTATGAAAAGGAAATGTTGGCTATTCTTCATTTCGTTAATATTTGGCTCCCTTATCTATTGGGCCAACGCTTCCAAATTAAGACATATCATCAAAGACTCAAGTATTTTATGGAACAATGCATCTCCTCCCCAGAGAAACAAAAATGGGTGACTAAGCTCTTTGGATATGATTATGATATTATTTACAAGAAAGAAAAAGACAATGTGGTTGCAGATTCACTTTCCCAAAAATATGAATATGAAAGATTCATTTTTTTCTCTCTCCTTCATTCTACCAGATTGGCTCCAAGCCATTCACTAGGAATGACTATATGATCCCAAAAGTTCACATTTGATACAACAATTGCAATCCAATTCTCCAATTTCCCTAGGTTATTATTGGCTCCATGATTATCTTTGATACAAAGGCCATTTTTATTTAAGTAAACTGTCAAAACTTAAATCCACGGTACTTTGTAAGCTTCATGCTACACCCACAACTAGGCACTTAGGGTTTACCAAAACCTATGATAGGGTCAAACGATCTTTTTTATGGGATGGTATGAAACAAGACATTTATAATTTTGTGACTGAATGTGATGTGTGAAAACAATACAAGGGTGAAACAGTTAAATCTCCTGGCACACTACAACCGCTTCTGATTCCACCTGCTATTTGGCGGGATATATCTATGGATTTTATTGTAGGCTTACCTAAATTGGGAAATAAATCAGTCATCATTGTGGTTGTTGATCGTTGTTGGCATAGGGGAAGACCCAGGGTTCAATGGTTCAACAACGTACCAATAAAACCCTAACTACCGACCCTTTCGGCAACACATGCAAGGCATATGCAGTCTCACCCGAGGTAGAAGAAGGGGGGGTTGTAGGACTCAAGTGTCTACAACCTAGCTAGGACACAGATATGTGATTACAACACCTTAACAAAGAACTTAGCCTACAATATGCATTAAGTTATGATTCTTATTAACATTGTGAATTAACCCTAAGTGTAGATTAGTGCAGTAGTAATCAATATTAAGAACATTTAATCATTTAGAACATAACATAAGAGAAAATCTAGCAATTATTCATATATCAGGAACTAAGCATCAATGGATCTCCCTGTCACACATCAAGAACAATGCACTAAGAAAATATAACATAAAAATCATGAACACAATGTACAAAGCACAATAACACAAGATATACGTGGTTCACCTCGGTGTGGGGCTATGTGCACCAACTCTTCTTCTTCTTTATTACTCTCTTCCAATCTTCTTACATGCACCAAGCCATAGATCCAACTCCACAAAGGACAAGTGATCTACATGCACCTCGCTAGATCCTCCTTCCCCGAGTTAGATCAAAGCACAAGGCCTTACATAGTTTTTTTGCACCAAGCACTTAAAACAATGCTCACACTTAGCTTTGCAAGCCTTAACTCATTCGTGCACAAAGACAACTAGCCATGCACTAAGCCAAACAATGATTAGTAACTCACCACTACTACTTACACATCTTAGATACTTATCTATACATTACAAAAAGGGGCCTAAGCATGGGTAAACTCATGGGCCGACATCCCATAAACATTACCTAAACCCTAAAAGCCCAAAAATCCCACAAAATTTGTGATATCTCGCGATCTCCGCTTTGCATGGGCACTCCGTATTCGACTAGCCCGTCGAAGTCCCAAAAATGGTCAAACATAACCAACGTTTCCTCAAAACCTGTTCAAGGGCCAACATGCCCCCAAAACTCACCTTTGACTTTTCCCAAGTCACTCTGATCTGGGAAACAGTGCTCCAAAGGCCTCGAGCTACCTCAATTTGCTGCTTCGTTAGAATCTCCTGCACGATGAACTCTTGGATTACTTCCTCAGTGACAGGCCCTTCCAGGCGTTGTTCCACTGCCACGACCACCTGTTCCAACTGTGATCCTTGTCCTTCGATCTCTTCGAAAGGTGTGTAGGCTTCATCCTACATCGACTAGAGTCTTTGTGTCACCTCCATAACTTTGCTCTGAATGGCAATGAACTGTTGTTGAACTGTGCGCTGCTCCTGTGACATTTTCATCTTCTCCACAACCATAAGCAATTTTAGTTGTGCTTGCATAGTCGACGTCTATTACTTCACCTCCTAGACTTGTGCCTCTAATATCCTCAGCTCCAGGTCTTCTGCAAGGTGATCATAGGTCTGCACACTTCGGTCACTTAGTTTCTTGCATTCTGAGGCCAATGCCTTGATTATTTCTATTATGCTCCTGGCAGTTTCTTCCCTCTGATATCTTACTTCTTGTGGAGTGCTAGGAACTGCTTGAATTTCTAGCTCTTCTACTCTAGCTTGAAGTTGCTAAATGGCCGTAGCGAGCTTCCCCACTTGGCTCTCAGTTGTCTCTTCTTCCATCTGTGCCAATCCTAACACAGAGTAAAGATCTCTAGTCACTGCCTTTCTAACCACAGTCTTATCTACAAGCAATTGGTATTTCTCTTTCTGGATTTTCTCTTTTTCCTATTCGAACTTTGCCCAGAGGTCATATTTCTCTTGCTGTGCAACCCAAAGTTTCTCTAGGATCTCCTCCTTTTCTTGCTTCAAGGCCTCTGTGGCCTCCTCCATTATGGCATGGTCTCAACGGTCCAATGGAGATCTTTTTGGCAATAACTTTGTTTCTACCTAGTTCAGAGCACCATTCTAATGGTTGATATGCCTCCAATGGTCATATAGCTTCATCATGGCGAAGTTCCTTTTTGAGCAGTTCTGCTAATCCGGCGGGATTCACGTTCTGCAAGCCTACCTTCTGGGAAGTCTTCTCTGGAACTTCCTACATTTTTTCTAACTTTGTCTTCTTCTTACTAAGCTTTCTTTCCTTCCTTCTTGTGATCTAAGTCTCCGGGTTCCTTTTTCCATTCTCATTCTTAGTTTCTCTTAGCGTAGAAACTTCGCACTGTTTAGGGTCTTTCAAAGGGTTCGAAGGTAATACTTATTTTCTTACTATTTATAGTGTAGGAACTTTTCTCTCCTGCATGGACAGGTTCTTTAAGCCTTCTTGCATTCTTTCAACTTCGACACCTTTCTCTCTTGCCTTATGTTGCTTCTACTTGTCCTCTTGTTCTTCTATTAATCACGCTATTTTCCTAGTCATGAAGTCCCATAAATCCTTCTTTTTTAGTTCGGTGGCTTCTTCCTTCACTTTTCTTCGGATCGGATCTTTTTCAATCTAGGTCTTTTCTAACAAAAGTGTAAAAGGGGCATTGTTCTCAACAAACTTAATGACTTCAAATTATTCTTCGGTCGATGTTCCATGATAAATCATAGGTATATTAGTAACTCTTCCACATAGGGTTATCATCTTTCCTTTAAATAATCACATCCTTCCCAATGAAGGAATCATAGAAGGTTTTCCTAAAATTTCCCAAGTGCTTTCTGGCATAAGATTCACTTGTGTTTCCTTATCTAATACATAGTTTATGTCGAAGTTTCCTATTCTTGTTTCTATGAACTAATTTTCTTTTAATATCTCTGGTAGACTGATGTCTATGTTATCATTCAATGTTTCTTTCAGTTGTAATAACATAGTCTATGATTCTTTCTAGTTCTCTAACATATCCTTATTTTCTTGACCTTCTTCATGGTTTTCTTGTCTCATGTTCATATTTTCAAATTTAGAAATCATTCTAGGGAAACCCAAAACCTCATGACCAATAAATTTACAACAAAGAAAAGTAGGACCAGGGCATTCCTTAGCGAGATGTCCCAGTCGTTTGCAGTTATAACATAGTGTCAATCCTCTCTTTTTTTTAAATGATCCACACATTTTTTTGTATTACGCAATAGGATCACAACGATGGACCTCCAATCTACAAAAGTTCTTTCTAGGGTCCTGCATCCACTTGTTATTCCAAATTTTTTTTCTATGAATAGGAATAACATATCTTTCACTATCTCTATCAAATTTATTCAAATCAAATTTTATTTCTTCTAGTTGTGCCCTAGTTTTCAAACTAGAACAAAATCTGTCAAACATACCTAGATTCATATTTCAGAAGAAAAAATTTCCACTTATCTTACCTTTACCAAAGCACAAAGATTCAATATCTTACCTCTTTTCTTCAGATCAGACTTATCTTTTTATCACAGATATTCACAAGCCAAGTATAATACTGTGCACTACAACAATAGATCTATGAACATAGATTTTTCTTTTCTTCAGTTCCCAACAATCACAGTTTCAAGTCCCGACAACAGAACCATTTGTTGGCATAGGGGTAGATCCAGGGTTGAACACTTCAAAAGAGCACCAAAAAAACCCTAACTACCAGCCCTTTTGGCAACACCTACAAGGCATATGCAATCTCACACGAGGTAGAGGTAGGGGGGGTTGTAGGACTCAAGTGTCTACAACTTAGCTAGGACATAGATCTTTGATTAATAAACCTTAACAAATCACTTAGCCTACAATATGCATTAAGTTATGATTCTTATTCACATCACATATTAATCCTAAGTGTATATAAATGCAATAGTAATCAAGATTAAACACATTTAGTCATTTAGCACATAACATCAGAGAAGATCTGATATTTATTCATATATCAGGCACTAAGCATCAATGGATCTACCTATCACACATCAAGAATAGTGCACTAAGAAAATATAACATAAACATCATGAATGTATTTCAAAAAGCACAATAACACAAGATATACGTGGTTCACCCCAGTGTGGGGCTACGTCCACCAACTCTTCTTCTTTGTTATTAGTCTCTTCCAATATTCTTACATGCACCAAGACACAAATCCAACTCTGCAAAGGACGAGAGATTTGCGTGCAGCTCGCCAGATCCTCCTTCCCTGAGTTATATCAAAGCACAAGGCCTTACACAATCTCTCTGCACCAAGCACTTACAACAATGCTTACACTTATCTCTGCAAGCCTTAACTCATTCGTGCACAAAGCCAACTAGCCATGCACTAAGCCGAACAATGACTAGTAACTCACCACTACTACTTACATAGCTTAGCTACTTATTTATACATTACTGAAAGGGGCTAAGCATGGGTAAACCATTGGGATGACATCCCATACCCATTACCTAAACCCTAAAATCTCAAAAAGACCACAAAATGGGTGAGATCTCACAATCCTCTTTTCGCCTGGGCGCTCCGTATTCGACCAGCCTGTTGAAGTCCCAAAAAAGGTCAAACATGACCAATGTTTCTTGAAAACTTGGTCAAGGGCCAATAGGCCCCCAACACTCACCTGTGACTCATCCCGAGTCACTCTAATCTAGGAAACAATGCTTTGAAGGCCTCAATATTAGCTCAATTTTCCTTGACTTGCTGCTTCGCCAAAGCCTCCTGCTTGATGAACTCCTGGATTACTTTCTTGGTGACAGCCCGTTCCAGGCATTGCTCCATTGTCATGACCACCTGTTCCAACTATGATCCTTGTCCCTCGAACTCTTTGAAAAGTGTGTAGGCTTCATCTTGCACTGGCTGGATTCTCTATGTCACCTCCATAATTATGCTCTGGATGGCAGTGACCTGCTGTTCAACTACACACTGCTTCTGCGACATTTTCATCTTCTCCACCACCATAAGAAACTCCAGTTGCACTTGCATAGTCGATACCTATTGCTTCACCTCCTAGACTTATGCCTCCAATATCCTCAGCTCCAGGTCTTTTGCATGACACTCACAGGTCTGTGCACTTCGGCCAATTAGTTGCTTGCATTCTAAGGCCAACACCATGATTCTTTCTACAATGCCCCTAGTAGTTTCTTCCCTTTGATCTCTTACTTCTTGTGGTTGCTAGGCACTTCTTTAATTTCTAGCTCTACTACTCTTGCTTGAAGCTACTGAATGGCCTTAGCGAGCTTCCCCACTTGGCTCTCGGTTGTCTCTTCTTCCATCTATGGAAAGCCTGACACAGACTGAAGTGCTCTAGTCATTGCCTTTCTAACCACAGTCTGCTCTGCAAGCAACTGGTCTTTCTCTTTCTGGATTTTCTCTTTGTCCTCTTTAAACTTCTCCCAAAGGTCATCTTTCTCTTACTGTGCAACCCAAAGTTTCTCTAGGATCTTCTCCTTTTCTTGCTTCAAGGCCTTTGTCCTTCTCCATTATGGTGTAGTCTCAATGGTCCAATGGTGATGTTTATGGAAATAACTACGTTTCTAACCGTTATGGAGCATCATTCTAATGGTCGAGATGCCTCCAATGGTCATATAGCTTCGCCATGGCGAACTGTCTTTCTGCGTAGTTCTGCTATTCTTGCGGGGTTCAAGTTCTGCAAGCCTTCCTTCTGCGAAGTCTTCTTTGGAACTTCCTACAGTTTTTCTAACTTTTCCTTCTTATTACTAAGCTTTAGTGCCTTCCTTCTTATGATCTGAGTCTCTAGTTTCCTTTTTCCATTCTCATTCTTGTTTTCTCTTAGTGTGGAAACTTTGCATTGTTTTTGGTATTTCAAAGGGTTCAAGCGTAACACTTCTTTTCTTACTATTTCCAGTGTAGGCACTCTTCTTTCCTACGTGGATAGATTCTTTAAGCCTTCATGTGTTATTTCAAATTCAACAGCTTGCTCTCTTTCCTTCTATTTCTTTGAATTGTCCTCTTGTTCTTCTATTAATCGCTCTATTTTCCTAGTCATGAAGTCCTTTAATTCTTTCTTTTTCTGTTCAGTGGCTTCTTCCTTCACTTTTCTTTGGATCTGATATTTTTCAATCCAGGTCTTTTCTAACAAAAGTGCAAAAGGGGCGTTGTTCTCAACAAACTTAATGAATTCAAATTATTCTTCGGTCGATGTTCCATGATAAATCATAGGTATATTAGTAACTCTTCCACATAGGGTTATCATCTTTTCTTTAAAAAATCCTATCCTTCCCAATGAAGGAATCATAACAGGTTTTCCCAAAATTTCCCAAGTGCTTTTTGGCACCTGTGTTTCCTCATCTAATACACAGTCTATGTCGAAGTCTCCTATTCTTGTTTCTATGCACTGATTTTATTTTAAGATCTATGGTAGACTAATGTCTCTATGATCATTCAATGTTTCTTTCAGCTGTAATAGCATCATCTCTGATTCTTTCTAGTTCTCTAACATATCCTTAGTTTCTTGACCTTACTCATGGTTTTCTTGTCTCATGTTCATATTTTCAACTTTAGAAATCATTCTAGGGAAACCCAAAACCTCATGACCAATAAATTTACAAGAAAGACAAGTAGGACCAGGGAATTCCTTTGCGAGATGTCTCGGTCTTCTGCACTTATAACATAATGTCAATCCTCTCTTTCTTTTAAATGATTCCCAACCTTTTCTTTACTACGCAATAGGATCACAACGATGGACCTGCAATTTGCAAAAGTTCTTTCTAGGGTCCTGCATCCACTTGTTAGTCCCAAAATTCTTTATATGCATAGGAATAACATATCTTTCACTATCTCTATCAAATTTATTCAGATCAAATTTTCTTTCTTCTAGTTGTGCCCTAGTTTTCAAACTAGGACAAAATCTGTCAAACATACCTAGATTCATATTTCTGAAGAAAACATTTCCACTTATCTTACCTTTACCAGAGCACAAATATTTAATATCTTACCTATTTTCTTCAAATCAGACTTATCTTTTTAGCACAGAAATTCGCAAGGCAAGTATAATACTGCACACTACAACAACAGATCTACGCACAAATATTTTTATTTTCTTCAGTTCTCAGCAATCACAGTTTCAAGTCCCGACAACAAAACCATTTTTTGGCATAGGGTCAGACCCAGGGTTCAATGCTTCAAAAGTGCATCAACAAAACCCTAACTACTGGCCCTTTTGGAAACACCTGCGAGGCATATGCAATCTCACCCGAGGTAGAGGCAGGGGGGGTTGTAGGACTCAAATGTCTACAACCTAGCTGGGACACAGATCTATGATTACAACATCTTAACAGAGAACTTAGCCTACAATATCCATTAATTTATGATTCTTATTCACATCGTAGATTAACCCTAAGTGTAGATCAATGCAATAGTAATCAATATTAATAACATTTAATCATTTAACACATAGCATTAGAGAAGATCTAGCATTTATTCATATATCAGGCACTAAGCATCAACGGATCTACCTATCACACATCAAGAACAACACATTAAGAAAATATAACATAAATATCCTGAACACATTTCACAAAGCACATTAACATAGGATATACGTGGTTCACCCCAGTTTGGGGCTACATCCACCAACACTTCTTCTTCTTTATTAGTCTCTTCCAATCTTCTTACATGCACCAAGACACAGATCCAACTCCGCAAAGGATAGAAGATATGTGTGCACCTCGTCAGATCCTCCTTCCCTGAGTTAGATGAAAGCACAAGGCCTTACACAGTCTGTCTGCACCAAGCACTTACAACAACGCTTACACTTAGCTCCGCAAGCCTTAACGCACTCGTGCACAAATCCAACTAGTCATGCACTAATTTGAACAATGACTAGTAACTCACCACTACTACTTACATCACTTAGCTAATTATGTATACATTACAAAAAGGGGACTAAGCATGGGTAAACTCATGGGCCTACATCCCATACATGTTACCTAAACCCTAAAATCCCAAAAATACTGCAAAATAGGTGAGATCCTGCGATCTCCACTTTGTCTGGGTGCTGCGTCTTCGACCAACCTGTTGAAGTCCAAAAAATAGTCAAACATGAACAATGTTTCCTCAAAACCTGGTCAAGGGCCAACAATCACCTTTCAAAGTATGCTCATTTCTATTCTCTTCAACACCTATTTACAACATCCATTGTGGCTCAAATTTTCATCGATAAGGTCTTCAAGCTTCATGGAATTCTGCATTCTATTGTTTCTGATCGGGGCCCAACTTTCACCAACAATTTTTGGAAATAAATGTTCAAGATACAAGGCACCCAATTGCATCTCAACACAACTTATTATCCCTAGACTGATGGTCAAACCAAAGTTGTCAACAGGTGTTTGGAAACATATTTGAGGTGTTTTGCATGAGAAAAGAAAAATCAATGGGTTCAATGGTTACCACTAGATCAATGGTGGTACAACACTTCATACCATAAAACTACCCACATGACTCCTTTTGAAGCAGTATATGGACAAAATCCACCTTCAGTTCTCTCATATTTACCATGTGTCTCGAAGGTCCAGGTGGTTGACCAAATGCTTATAGTTCAAGAGGCTATTCTTTGTACCCTCAAAGAGAATTTGGTCATGGCCGAGAATCTCATGAAGAAACAAGAAGATCAAGGTCGCTTTGAACATCAATTTGTAGAAGGCGATCAAGTGTTTCTTTGACTACAACCTTACAAGAAAAATTCCCTCAAGGCTGACCATTGTCAGAATCTGGCGGCCAAATTTTATGGTTCTTATATTGTTCTTAAGCATGTGGGACAAGTGGCCTATCGGTTATATTTTCCCATTCATTCTAAGATACATTTTGTTTTTCATGTTTCCTACTTAAAGAAGGTGATTGGAACTAAGTGCCAAACTCAAACCAACCTTCCCAAGTTGGACGAAGAAGGCTCCATTCAGATACAACCAAAAGCAATTTTGCACAAGCGTAAGCATCGACTGCATCGGTGAACCATAAAGGAAGTATTAGTCTAGTGGAAAGATAAAACCCCAATAGATGCCACCTGGGAACCAACTACCATTTTGCAACAATTTCCACGTCTCAACCCTTGAGGACAAGGCTATTTTTGAGGGGGAGGACATGTTAGGGACCTACACCCTCATGTAGGTAGAATAATTAACTCCGATGTAATGAAGGTCAATATTAATAAGGCCTAGAAATAAGGAAGAATAATTCGAATGTCAGAATACCTTATAGAAGCTTCCACTTCTACAAGGATCTTCCTCTAGATGGTATTTTGATAGACATATTTAGTATAAATAGGAGTCAAGGGTATGAGAACTGTTGTCTTGGATATTATTGTAATAGAGCTCTACCCGACTAGAGGTTTCCCCCTCAAAGAGGCAAGTGAACATTTCTCTCAGTAATCGAAGTGCTCTTTTTGGTGTTATTCTATTATCATTTTAGTAATATTATGGTATTGTTCTGGTTATATTGTTGTTCATATTCCATTCCCATCATTTTATTTATGTTCTGCATACTTTTTATATCTGGAATATTGCACAATTATATTATATTATATATTCAATACATTATATTTATCTTATATGGATTTATTATTGTATCCTATTTATTTTGGATATTAAGTTTATGAACTATTTTGGTTCATTACACCATTTATGAGTAGATCCTGAAATATCTTTGATGGGATTAAAATTCACTGTTTAGAGGTTCAAACAACTATTTTGTGGGAAAACATTAACAAAAATGATAAAGTGATGTTCCTCATCATTGAGCTTGAAAACATATTTTTAACAACAAAAGAGCAGCCCAAACTGAGCTTCTATTTGAAAGTTGCACCCTCAAAAAGGTTATTAGCTCTATTTTCCACAACACTATGTGGAAGCTACATCAACTCGTAATGTTTGTTGTTTTTTAGAAGGTTTGATGGGAGAATCCCAAACCCTGAACTTATGCCTAATTCCCATTCTATTCGAGACGAAAAGGAAGAAAATAAGATCAATTCTCTTTCCCACCATTTTGTTATGTAGCTTGAACAAAGCAAAAGGCATAAGAGATTGTTGTGAGTGGGAAATCCCCCTTACAGAATAGCATTTAAGGGTTCTATAATGCATGCATAAATGACCAATTAAAGGATCCTACTTCTTTCTATTGTCCCAACATAAACCCCACATTCATGCAATACAAAGATAAAAACAAGATCCGGTGACTCTACCTTGAATCGTTCGTTCGATTTCGATCCTTTTGTATTCGTTCACTCCTTGAATGCAAATTTCCTTCCCAAATCCAACCTACATTCAAAAATAGAGAAACAAAGAAATACAAACATGCATATAATATGAATTAATGGGTTAGAGTTTCTAATAAAATATGATCAAAAACTGAAACATAAACACCTCATATGGTGGGATGAGAAAAGTAATCATTTCTATTATCTTCACAA
This sequence comes from Picea sitchensis, assembly GCA_010110895.2. Taxonomy (NCBI): domain Eukaryota; kingdom Viridiplantae; phylum Streptophyta; class Pinopsida; order Pinales; family Pinaceae; genus Picea; species Picea sitchensis. The sequence continues at coordinate 7,288 of SNQJ01S0139454.1, read as the reverse complement.
AAGTAACTTACAATGGTGAGGTCGACCACTTCTCCTCGAACTTGGTCCTGCGATCCTCTTCAATTTTGCTCCAATGGCTTTCATATATGCTTCTCTTCACACACTAGTTGCAAAAGGTTGGGGCAAAGGGGATGCGAAATCAAGTAGAGTTTCTTTACTATTCTTTTTTCCCTTCTCAAATGGGACCCCTACCCCTTCTTTTATAGGCTAGAAAGGGCTAGGTATTTGGTCGAGTGACTGATTATGGGTCGTCAAACGGTTTAGGTAACTTACCCAAAACTGTGTGTTTCATCTGCAACTTTCTATTTTTTGTGTTTTTTTAGGTATACGTGGGCTGTAGTGGGTCAACTAGTGTACACACCCATGTAGTAGTGGAGCAGCGCGTGTATGCCCTCAAAAAGGGTGTTTTTTAGGAAGTTGTTCAGTAGTGGCTTGGAAAACATGTAAAATTATATGGCTTGGTGCTAGGTAAGCATATCTGGTGCAAATTAGGGTTATAACAGATGCCCCCTAATGTGTGAGTTCAGAAGATCATTTGATGGCTGAAATACATTATCAATCTTCACCAATGTACCAAACCATTGAGCCCAGGGACCAGAGTTCAGAAGGTGCCATCTACAAAATAACAATTATCTCACTGAGGTGGGCATACCTATGCTCGGGATGAAATAAAATCATGGTTTCCAATCAAATACACTACAGATCCATGTCATATAACTATATAAAGTGTAGCCGCGAGCAATACACAATGGATCTACATCTCAAAATAAAAAATATATACATGCATAGTATCCATCTTCCAGAAGCTGATAAGGCCTAATGGGTGGAGATGAGGTCTTTAGAGATCAAGGAAACAAATTCAAAATATTCACAACATGGGTAGGACTGTAAAATGAGTGTACGACTTCACTACATAGAGGTCTTTAACGGCTCGTCAGGAACATACTAGAGGATCTTGATGATCAGGTTGAGGGCTTCATTGATTTCGAATAAAGAATTGATTGGGCTTTCAGGATGGTCAGGCATAAGGGCAAGAGACAAACTGTAGAGGGGCCGATTCGATGTTGGTAAAAACTTCCCTTGGATAATAGCACGACAAATGATGAGACTCAGGCAGTATGATATTGGCATAAGTTCATGATGTAGGTGGCAACACAAACTCTCCATATGTTTGGAAGAATAACCAAATGGAGGAGGACACAAACTCTATGTAGCAAGAAAAGCTTCCTAAGGTCATGTTAAATCCCAAATATTGACAAACAAATGGAGGAATGTGCTTCATCCAAGGGCAACTCATTGTGTCGCCAAAAAAAAGAAAATACTTTTCCCTTCCTCTTTGTGGGGTATATTTGATTTTTTGGTCTTTTTCAATAATTTGGGAAAGACTGAAAAAGAATAAAAGAATGCTACGTTACAAAGGAGGATTGAGTGTTGCAAACATACTAGTTCCAAGCGCGAGGAACACATGGATGCTCAAAGAAAAGGGATATATGCAGGAATGGGACACTCAGGAAAAATACTCCATGGGCTAAGGTGTCAAGATGCATAGGAAAAATGCTACATGGCTTGCATATAAGGCATACTTGAGATGGTTCAGTTGAGAGCAACATGGAGCCGACATTAGGCCAAAGATGCAAGTATGAAAATGTGATTAATAAGACACAATGGTAACGTCCTTTGATGTAATTTTAACGAGCCTAGAGAAGGTAAGCTCGATGGTTTTTCATATTTAGAGAGTCTGAAAAAGCGTAAAAGGAGACTCTGTTGGGGTACCTTTTTCGAAGATAGTCCGACCGGTTAGAAAAAGGGGTAAACTAGCACCAAACAAACGTCTATTCAAAATCCTTTTAACGAGTGTGACAAAGACAAATCAATAGGCAATCTTTTCATTTTTAAGGAGTCTGAAAAGAGATTAACTATCGACTCATGTTCTTCTGGACCATTTTAACGAGTGTGAAAGAATAAGGTCACTTGGTGATCTTTTCAATTTTAGGGATTCTGAAAAGAGCTTAACTATGGGTTCCATGGGGGTTTCATTTTTGTAAAGTTAGTCTCTCAGGCTCGAAAAAGGGTTAAAATGATACCTACGAGTACTCTTCTAGAGAATCGAGGCTCCTAGAGTATACCTTTGTTCGTACAGTTGGTCATCCGAAATGAAGAAAGGGGTAAACTACTATCGGACAAATGTGCCTTCAAATTTTAGTTTAGCGAGCATGAAGGTCAACAAGATCACTCGACAATATTTTCATGTTTAAAGGGTCTAAAAAGGGCTTAAAAGAAGACCCGTTGTGTTTTGAGAGTCCTAAGGGTGAGGTCAAGTGAGATAATGAATCATGTGAATGAGGCTCATACTTGTAATCAGGAAAAACTGATAAGGACTCCCGAGCCTACGGTCATTACCAACATCATGGATGCCAAAAATGCAAGCAAGATCTAGCTAGGGCTTCCATGAAGGGGAAGGCTCTACCACTTAATTACGACACTTCTAAAGAAAAAAAGAGGGTTACGTGCTGCAACTCAGTGGGTTTGATCCTATGACAAAGTGATAAAGACCACGAGATACATAAAGTGGAGGTGAAAACCTAACTTAAATGCACAAGTCTAAAAAATGTTCTTTTTACCAAAGGACCTTCAAAAATGACCCAAATATCCAAAATGTTTCTCGATACCCAAAGTGACCTATGTCGTATGCGAAGGCACATGAACTTCGGGTTTGGTACCATCCTTTGTTCATTATTTTTTGATAGGGTGCCCAACATTAGTCCTCAGGAGATAGTACGAGGATACACCGCCACATTCCCATCCCTATGCAGATGGGCGACACTATTGTCGCGACAGGGGGGTGGAAGGACCGTTGAGGCCTTCGACAACAAGTTTTTTGACTGGTGGTATCGACAGATTCTAGTTATAGAGGACTACCCCTATGTCAAGATTGACTTCTCTAGGGACCCATACATGGTTGTACCTCCTGGAGTGGTGCGGGGAGAGTTGGGTAAGCTTATTTTTCAAAGTTATTTGATTTTTATTTGCTTTTATATATATCAATTTTTTTTTGTGTACCAGAGTATCTGACCATCATGTATTTGTTATGTGCAGATGTAGGACCAATGCATCTAGTGGATTTTTCAAGGACCAAGCAGAGTCCTCGACTAGAGGCAGGAGCAGCAGGGGGGCCTTCAGCTGACGAGGCAGAGAGAGTTTTGAGGCGGGTAGAGCGGAACCTTACCGCTCTTACTTGTATAGTTCCCATGGCAGAGATCAAGGATCGGCCACCATCTATGTAGCCTCACGTAGTTTGGGTGCCACAGACTTGGGTCCATCTTTTGCAAGGATGATTTTAAGGATGGAAATTTATATTAAAATGTAGAAAGATGGGCTAATATCACTAGTCCTTAATATGCAAAATGTAAAAATTTTGGCGATAGTTTTTTTTAAATATTCAAATTTCTAAGGATTTTATATAGTTTCTATAAAATCTTGGCAATTTTTAAGGTAAAATAATTTTATTCTATGGAATTTGGGTGAATCTTTTTTTGAAAAAATGGAAATTCACGAATCTTTTTTTGGGAAAAACCATGGAAAATTAGCCCATTTGCGAAATTTAGCCCCTAAAATCATCTATGATATTTTTCGGCATTTGGAAAACTTTGTTGTACAGTATGACCGGGTCAACAGGCCCCGCCCTTAGCTAGGCTAGATTATTCATGTGATGAGAGCACTTATGTATATTTTTTGAGGGCATAAGCCCCGTGTCTCCTATTGTACCTATTTTTGAGGTGCTCGTGCCCACCCTTGTACTCTGACACTTTTTCCGATATATATATGGGTCTTTTTGTCTTTTATGTTTTATGGATTACATCTTATATTACAAATTTATTTACATGTGCGTGTGTGTACATTTTCTTTACAAGTGTGCAAAATTCCAATCTAATATATGGTTAGATAGAGTATCAGTGACTTTATTTAATCTCCTAGGAACATGAATATACGTAATGTAATCAAAGTTTCATTCTAAGAGACGTACCCTAAGGAACCGTCGATGCAGAGTAGGATGATGAATGTGGTAGACTCCATTTAACTGAGACACAACCAACTGAGCATCTAAATAGACCCAGAGGTGAGAGATACCAAGCAACAAAGAA
>SNQJ01S0139453.1:598-25216 GCA_010110895.2 Picea sitchensis | reverse complement strand
TGGAGGATGCCATGAGATAGGCATATCTGATTTTGTTTACTTCTGTACATGCATGTCATGTTGATAGATAAGAACATCGAGGACGATGTTCCTTTAAGCGGGAGGTAATTGTAACACCCTGTTTCCCCCATTTTGTAAAAATAACTATACTGGCCAAGAGTTGTGGCAAACCCAAAAATGTGAATGTGTGATGTGAATGGACCTTGTGAAAAAGGTTGATGAATGTGAATAATATTATGAATATATATTGTAGGACTGCTGAGAGGGGATATGTTGAAAAAGAGACCATGATGGCTGGAGAAAGGTGGTGGAAGGCACCTGGTATGGTGGCGTTAACTTTCACCAAAACTAATACCGTATTAGGACTTCACTGGACCGGAGAACCAAGAGCGACTCGCTATCCTCTCATTAAATGACTCGTCAGGTTGGTAGGTAAAGGGATCCTCATGAGTAATGAGGGATGGGGGTGAACCGCCCATCCATAGAGTCCTCAGACCTGACCACTGTGAGGAAAATCATGCCACACACAACCTCGCTAAATAGAGAAAAGGCAGGAAGTGCGGGAAATCAAGGGCAGACGCGAGGGAAAGAGGAAGGGAACTCTGGAAAAATACAGAGTGAGTGATAGCAGAGAAGAAGGAGAGTAACCTTCGTTCTTGGTCACTGGAAAACATAGATGCAGTCTCGCAACATTGTGGTCTCAGCTCGGGGGTGGCTAGTGGTAAATCCGTTGGGAGCCACTGAGCCTATGGTTGGGTGGAAATGAGCACCCCTCTTAGCAGTTGCAGTCACATCCGGTGTTATTTCTGATAAGTGTTTACATATTGCATCTTGAAATTTATATGCTAACATGTATGCTCATAGTCTGTGTAGTTTGTGAATGGTTTGAGTATAAGACTGTCTGTGTAGTGTTTTGATCAGAAATGGTGGTTGCATGCTTTTACTGGAAGGACCATGTATGGATTATGTTTTAGATAGATTTATATATATATATATATATATATATACGCATATTGTATTAATTTGGACCTCAAGTCTGCTTTTGGGAGATCTATGTTCTTATTCGTCCCTAGGAATACCCGGAATAGACCTCCCCACAGAGATACCCTTCTTGGAGAGCTTACCAAGAACCTGGAAAAGGATTTGAAGGCGCAAGTCTTAGTAACCCTGTACGAGGAAGAATGATCGTCTTGAAATCCCGAAATAGAAATGTAGGGATAGGTTTCTATCGACGGACGATATCCCGTCAGAAGATCTGCGGTCATTCACGACCGTTAGGTTGGAGGAAGAAACGAGAACATTACATTCCTTAACCCTTTTCCTTTATCTTCGTGAGTAGCGAAGAAATTGGGACCGTAGATCCCCAAGGTCCGTGAGAGTATCTGGACCGTTGGTTTTTCCACGTCCAGGGAGTAGTGGGAGAGTGCACAACATGGGATGATCTGAACCATCAGATCTTAGTTAGAAAACCCGACAGCCGATGGATCTGTCAGGAGATAGATGAGGGTTAAGTCCTCGTGAACATGGGAAAAAGTCCTGAAAGAAGAGTCAGTATCGGGGTTTCAGATTTCAAGAATTTGGTAGTCGTGATGACAAGAGATTGGGACACTCCACGGTGGAAATCCCGAAATAGATCTGGTCTGTCTGATTAAGGGAGGCCACGTGTTGCGAGATCCTTTCGGAGGATCCAAGGTCGGTAACAACCATTAGATGTGGGGAAGGAACATGGATGATAGTACCTTGACCCCTCTCCACCTTTGCAAGCAATGCACGAACGTGATCCTCTCAAAGGTTCCAAGGTCTGTAATGACCGTTAGATTTGAGGAAGAGACGCAGACCTTAATGCCACGACCCTTTTTACCCTTGCAAGAGATGAAGGAATTGGTACCGTAGATCCCCATGGTCCATGGAAGTACCTGGACCGTCCATCTATAGAGTACATGTGGCTGTTGGTAAGCACTTCGGCATTTCGACACCCGGGAAACCAAAGGGCAAGAATCCTTGTCTTCGCAAGTCGCGAAATCCCGATAACTAAAACCCCAAAATGGCATGAGGTGTGAATGAGATTAAGGAAAGCCGAGATTTGATTGTGACTGTTGATCATCCCAAAAAGATCCTGACCGTTGATCTTGGCTGAAGGTCACCGCCATCCATCGGAGGGACACGTGGCTGCTGGTCGACGTTTCGGAGTTTCGACATCCGGGAAACCAAAGGGAAATAAACCTTTCCTTCGCAAATCATGAAATCCCGATACCCAAACTCCCGACGTGCTTGGTAATAGAAAAGAGTTGTCCCGAAGGAATCTAGACTGTCCATCAAAGGAGATGCGTGGTGAGCAGTCAGAGTTCAAGGAAAAGTCCCGAAATCCCGTGGACCGTTGGATCCACACTATTAAGAGCCATCGATCTCTTACACAAATTCCCATAACGAAATTTAGAGATTTGAATGACAAAGAGTCTTGGAGTCATTGCATTTCGAACTCTGAAATACCGAAACCATGGAAGGATCCATACTGTTGAATCAGGGGAGGCTTATGGCCATCGATCTCCCTTTGGAGGGAAACTTGCCATTCGCTAGCCCTGTAAGGGTTCGACATTTCGATGTTTCAAGCTGCGGGGTTTGCAGAGTTGAAAGACTCGACGTTCTGGTAGCACTGAGTTGTGAAGTGTGAAGAGACGCCGTACTGGTTCGGGCCGTAGTCATGACCCACAACCACATGGAGGTGAACATATGAGGAACTAGCTGACGCTAGGCCCCCGTGAGTATTTCGAGGATTTTGATCCTCGAAGAATCGACGAAAATTTTGATTTTCGTAGTGGGTGTGTTACATGAGGTTATCGAAACGGTAGTGATGCCAAGAGGCTTGCTCCGAATCTGGAACTGTGATGTAATTCCCTGGGGAAATGCCTTCGAGGAATTAAAATGGAGCATATGGAAAATCAAACAGAAGTATAAGTTCTCAAGGGAACAAATGCATACTCATAACTTAATCATTTCAATACAAAAACCATTTATAGACATATAAATACATGCACGCATCCATTATTTCCAATTCAAAGCACAAGGCATGAAAACACTTATCATAACCATAAGGCGTGATGTGATTGCTGAAAGGGGTGCTCGCTTCCACCCAACCATAAGCTCAGTCACTCTTAATGGATTTACCACTGGCTACCCCCGAGCTTAGACAACAATTCTTTGAGATTCAATCTCTTTCTTCCAACTCAATGGAAGTTAGGGACGAAGGTTGTTCTCCTTCTCCCAATATAGAAATAGATAGGGAAGAAGGTTACTCTCCTTCTCTCAGTACCATAATAGATAGGGACAAAGGTTACTCTCCTTCTCCCGACTCAGTCTCTATTTTCTGCGATCATAACTCACTTTCCTCTTCCAGTCCTTCCTTGGACCTGAGATCTTAGGCTCTCATCTCTTCACTCTTCGCAGATTTCCTCCCTGACCCCCACACTTTACTTTCTTTCCTTTTCCATCAAGATTGCGTGTGGCCCGAATTCCCAGACCATTGTCAATTTTGGAAGCATTACAGATGGGAGGCCTGCCCCATCTCCTCATTAATTCTTGAGGAGGTCTTCCCACCTACCAACTTGACTGTAATTCATTCCTGGGTCAGAGGGTTGTTCTGATCCTGAGCAATTAAATCCAACAAAGTACTAGTTTACTGGAGGTTAACACAACCATTCATGGTCCCCTCCACCACCTTTTCGTAGCATTCATGGTCTCTCTTAGCACATCCCCTTTCCAGCAATCATGCAACACGTATCCATTTTCTATTAAAATAATAGAATTTACATTCATCGACCTTTTATACAAATGTCTATCAAATCAAACATTGACACCTTTGAGTTTGCCATAGTTCCTTGGCCAATATATTTATATTTACAAACTGGGGGAAACAGGGTGCTAAAGAGATGTGTTGTAGCAAGAAGACATGTTGTAACAGAGATGAGTTGCAACATGGTGTGTTACAACTGAAGACAAGTGGCTAAAGATGTGTTACAACACTAGGTGTGGGCATGTTGCAACAATATATGTATCACAACATAGGGAAATTTGCAACATGGATGCATTGCAGCCGAGGATATGTAGTTAGATATATGTTGCAGCAGGGGACTATAATAAAATGTGTGTTGCAGTAGTATGTGAGTTACATCAAGAGATTTTCACAAAAGGAGATGAGTTGCAGCAAAAGGAAAGTCATGGAAGGAGGAAAGTTGCAACAAGAGGTGAGTTATAGTAGGAGAAGTGAGTTTCATTAGAAGTTGAGTTGCAGTGAGTTGCAACATAAGGTGAGTTGAATCAGAATTCGAGTTGCAGTAGAAGACAAGTTGCAACAAGTTAATATGAAACAGATTGGTAACAACTATTGTGGTGCTACCAAGAAGTAAACGTGAATACATGAGAGAAGAAGTATGACCCTAGGGGTCGTGGCATGATCAGGTGAAAATAAGGAAAATGTAGCAATGATGAAGGATCATTATGGCAGTCATGATTCGTATCAAGCACACATGAATAAAATGTTATGTTGCAAATGTACTCTAATGGCAGGGGGCATATTTCCCACTGCATCACAATAATTGTGTAAACCTCCGCTGAAGAAAATGATGTGTCGCTCCAATACATTGGCTGCAGTAATTCAACCACTCGTACCCGAAATATCTCTGCAACTCATATCGCAGAGGGCCTCGCGAGACACAACTGGACATCTAGCGGGGCCTCGCATAACGAGGCTGTGCAACCAATGAGGTCCTCGTGGGACACCCTTAACTCGATCCACATGGATGCATTTAACTCTGGTTTCTCCGAAACCCTCCTGAAACCTACAAATGTTTGGCCTTTGCCTCATCCGAAAAGTTAAGTAATCCTCCTGCACACTTCGATATCTCTCTAACTATAAGAAAAAATCTGAAGTGAAGTTCCAATGAAGACCCCATATGGATCCTCCTCCTTTCCGTCTAGCTCCAATGGAAATCCTCGATGGATTCCCCTTTTGTCTAGCTAGTGTGGATATTGCACCACTGAAACCCAACCAATAGTGGAAGGGTTTTTCTAAACCCTAATGAAACAAAGGCTCCAAGAGCACTTCCAAAATGAGAGATCAAATCATAATTTCAAAGTGAGGCTCTACCCCTCTTTTATCCTTTATTCATGCCATCTAGAACTTTTTCTTTTTGACCAAATCAAAACCCTTATCCACTTTTTGACTAAATCAAATATGACCCTTATGCCCCTTTTTCTTTCACTTTAGGATTAAAAATCACTTTTAATAATAAATAAGTAAATTATTGATCTAATGTCACTTTAAATACATAACATATTCTAACTAAGTGACATTAAATAACCCCTTTTGACTTCCTTTTACTTCACTGATAAGCCACATAAGTCATTTCCACTACCAAATAGGGGAATCCAAAAATGGGGGCACGACAAATACTCCCTTTGTAACACCCTTGTCCCCCCCAACTTGTAATTAATCATAATTAGTGATTACCATGCAACGACATGTAAATATTGTGAATGTATTTCGGTTTAATTGAAAATTCCAACAAACTAACTGTGGGATGAAGCCTTGAAGTATTGATAATGATACCACTAGAGGAATAGGAGGATATTCTATTAGACTAAGAGAAACCCATCCCCCTAGATGAAATTATTTTGGAAATATTAAGTTGTTCCCATTTCACTTTGATTTCTAGGAAACTAAATTAATGAGGGAGGATGGTAGTTGAACAACCAACTACCCCCAAATGAATGCAAGTATGGGGGAACATGTGAGGACAATAGAAACCTATCACACATAGGTGAAATATAGTACGAATCTCTGTAGTCCCATTTTGACCCCCATGGGTTCCTTCTGATAGAAGGAGGAGTATGGTCCATAACCTTCCTTTGTAAGAGAATGCAAGTAAGGAAAAAAAAGGGAGGTAAACATGGAAATAGAGCAGCCTTAGGGAACATGTTCAGGTGGAAGAATTGGTTTGAGAGTGGTGGTCCCTAATATGAGGCAAGAGGTCGTAAGTTGGACATTGGGAGGGAAAATGATAAAACACGTGGCTTGGGATAGTGGGATGAGGAAATCATTATTGTATCTTCTAAAGAATTTGAGGAAGAATTCCCTGGTGGTATCATGGCTTGGCACATGGGTGGATAGACTGTAGAGAGTTGTTGATGTTGAGCCTATGGTCAGGTGGAAAGGTGACCACCCACAACTAGTTGGTTGGTTAATTTTGTCCATGAAAAGATAAGTAACACTAATGTTCTTGGTATCGAATAAGGTGAATAGACTAGTGTTTGTGAATGCATTCTTGGATGTTTATGTTTTCTTGATGCATGGACTAGTTGTTTCCTGGCATGACTGTGTATTATATTAATGGTGAAATTGTATGAATAATTGTATCTCTTTGATCTGGGATCTTTTGTTCGATGACCATTACATGAATTGACTCAAAGAGCATTAATAAAGCTTATGTACAACATACATAAAGAAGGAACAACTATGAAGAAATGATGAGAAATATGGAAATAACACAAATCTTGATAACAAAGTTTGTCCTAAGAATGGACTACATATATGGGCCCACTTCGAAGTGGAGAGGCCTTTATATTATCTCAACAAAAATTGGCACAAATATATGGCTATACCTCAAAATTGAAAATGGCCTAAAGATCCATTGTCTAGATGCAAATTTTTACTACACAATTGGATTTGTGGCAAGAAATCATGCCAAAATGACTGTCAAAACGTCAAATTTTGTCACTGCTCATCCTAGGCCATCCTGGGATCTTCACCTCGGTTTTCCTTCCACTAGAGTTTTCAATTATTCATGTACTTGCATAGAAAATCATGTCGTCGTATGGATTTTTTGTATGGACCCCCCTTTGATGGATGAACAAACATGTTTTAAATAAAAAGTAGGGAGCAAAGTTTATAATTAGGATAGTAGCCCAAGCGGTAGGTAAGGATTAATTTAGAGTTTATTTTGGGGAGGTCCAAGGATCGAACCCCACAGATCCCCATTTTAACCATCCGATATAACAATATACACATTTATGGTAATATACATATGGTTTATACCGTATATATTTGATCCACCATTGGTATAAAATAGAACTCCGTGCCAAACTTTGATGGGACCCTTGCACGGATCCCGTAATCAATGCTAACCCCCGAGATTATGGTATTTTTCCTCCATATTTTATGTTTAAATGTGGTTGTTGGACTATCTGGCGATATAATGATTTTTTTGGTCATTGGATTTCAGGCCCTCATTGGGCATTTCGGGGCTACTGCATGGTTCCCTGTGATTGGGCCACATGGCACCTTGTCATTTTCCACCTACGTTCATTCAACCTCTCGCATGTTATCTGATTAGAAGGCCATGTGTCATCTCTTGGGTGGTGCCACATGGTGCCTCCTGGGGTTGCTATGTGTCACCTTCCAATTGGCCCATGTGGCCACCAAAAAGTCCTATTGTGCATGCCACTTGTCAACCCCTCGATGGTGCCACGTTGGCATGCTGATGTTAGCATGATTTCATGCTAACATCACCCCTGCATGGTTGAATATTGTTGTCACTTGTATGTATGTTGACGTCATCATTGGATTTGACTAGGGTTGACCACAACTTTGATTGGTCATATCTTCTTCATTCAGACTCCATTTGAGGTGTCGTTCATGCCATTGGAAAGGTCGAGACGAGATCTTCGACTTGATGCCATTTTTTTTTATGAGATTTGAGGACTTTGAAGTTTTTTCCTTTTATACCCTCCTAGATCATTCCTCCCCACTAATAAGATTTTGGGCCTCCAAAATCCTTATCAATCAATATATAGGTGAGGGATTTCTCCCTCACTTTCTCCTTCTCGATCCATCGTTCTTTCTTTGGATGTGTGCCCTTAAGTCCCACTCGAAGATATTCAACACCGCCCCTACATGAAGTTATTTTCCTTATGTATAGGATGATATATTACTTTAAATCATCCAAATACTTAGGAGAAAACCTGCCCACTTAAGGTACCAAAACACTCTCCCTTTGATCCATGATCATTGGAGGCTCATAAAGTTTCAGATTCTCTACATTTATAGCTGAGTATATTTGCTTTTACGGTGGTAGATCTAGGAGGAAAAAATTTGTGCCGATCTTCTCCAAGATGGTGAAGGGTCCATATATGATGGGTTTGAGCTTCTTGCCTTCTCCCTTCAACCTATCTTTGTTGATGTGGAGCCACACTTGATCTCACACTTGAAAATGGTGATCAACTTTGTGCTTGTCATGGAGAGATGTGTATTGTGCCTAACTCTTTTCCAACTGTTATTGAACTGTCTGGTGTACTTGTTGAATCCTTTAGATGAACTTGTGGGATATGTCTTCATCTCTTTGTTCACTTGAGTCGACATTTTTTCCAAATGTCAAGTCAAAGGGAGTCTTAGGTAGATACCCAAAACATGTCTCAAATGGTGAAATCTTCATGGAAGAGTGCAAGGCTCGGTTGTATGCATGTTTCACATAGTGTATCTGGTCATCCTGCAACTTGGGCTTTAACAATATATCCAAGCATCTTCCCGCTATGAGCTTTAACAATATATTCCACTCCATGTTTTGTGAGATGGTATTTGTTCTCTTTCTAGAAGAAGATATATTTTATGTCATAAAGATAAGGACTCCCTAATACAATACCACATATATCCAAAAGAACCACATCCAAATCAACCTCATCTATCAACTTAGAAGCAATAATAAACCTCAATCTATATTGTCTGACAACCTGAAGTTTTGCATCATGCACCCAACTAAGAGGGTAAGGTTTCTTGTGGTTAGTCCCAATTTCTTCACAATCTCTTCAGATATCAAGTTGACTTGTGAGCCCAGGTCAAACAAAGTTTCCAGTTGGAAGAGGTAGGTGGCCACCAATATCCACTTGGATAAGTATAGGATTTGAAATTGTATCTTGGAGTAGGAAGAAACAACCAACTATTTCATTGTCCTCAATTGAAGTTGAGTGTAAAGCATTGTGTAGTGTCACTTGTGAAGCAATTTGGCTAAGGCGTATTCTTGAAGACACGGGAAAAAGGAAAAGAATACCTAGATCTATCAAATGTGATAATCAAAACTGAATAAAATTGACAAATAATCCAATTTATCATGAAAAATCAAAACAAATTAAAAATCAACATCATTTTGTGATAGAAAAAATTCAATAAAAAAATTGATATGATATACTATAATACAAATTACAATGTGGTAGATATATTCACTAAGCCTCTAGGAAAGGTTAAATTTGTAATAGGAAAAGAAAATCTAAAAATGGTAGAAAATCCATTTTACAAAAATGTGGTAGATATATTCACTAACCCTCTGTGAAAAAGCTAAATGGTTAAATTTGTAATAGGAAAATAAAATCTAAGAATGGTAGAATATCCATTTCTCTTTAAGTGGTAGAAATAATTATCAAAGTGAATTATTAACAAATTGTTACATGTCAATTCGGGAAAACCTGACTTTCATCATATATATGCATTTTCATTATCAATTGATGATGAGGTGACAAGACAGATTTGTCTCACCTTATGTGTGACCCCGTGAGTTGTCTCTCTATATTACCTACTCTCCATGACAAAAGCCCGTCAATACTCTCCCAATTGACCAATAAAATAAAGTATAAATATAAATTTGAAAAATATATAAAAATAATCAAATCCATCTAGTAGTGGCAAAATAAACGTTTATCCATTTCGTTCTCCTGTTCACATTAATAGAAATGGAAACTTCTTTCTTAAAACTGGTCCCACGTCCATTCCTTCTAGAATGCCCAAATTTGTTAAAGTAATATATCTATTCCGAGAATGTAAAAATAAATAAAATTAGTTAATCTATTCCTTCTAGAAGGACCAGAACCAGTCATAATTTCTCCTCATCGATTTTTACAATTAAATGTTTAATGATACTCTTGAATTAGTAGGTCACGTATATATTGTCTTATTTTTACAATTAAATGTTTAATGATACATATTTATAATAATAAATAAGAAAAATATTTGTAGTTACAATTAAATGTTTAATGATACATAGTCATAATAATAGTTATAATAATAAATAAGAAAAATATGTGTAGTTAAAGCAAACTAATGAATGGTTAAATACTATAGATCTTCTCAGATTAATAAGGCTTATAACTTTAACATTGTTTATTCTAAACATTTTGATGTTTTTTTATTTTCTATTTTGGATTCATGATAATTTTTTGCTTAACAAAGGGGTTAGCAAAACCTCCAATAAAGAGGAAGTCAAAGGAGGGTTTGGAGTTGCCTCTTGAGGTGCCTTCTTCATTGGTTGTTGTCTTGTAGGTTTATGAATTTAATCTTTTTCCACTAGAGGGAGCAATGTTGTTGGATGTGAATCCTTCACATGCCATGTTTGTGAACAAATCTCGATAACAAAAAGTTATGTGATCATAATCCAAAACATGAGACTATTAATGATAACCCATAGTGTATCATGATATGATTAGTAATCCTTAGCCCTATACTCAAGTTAACCTTTACGCATATCTTGAGGAGGTCATCGTGCCTTTTTCAACTTGGCTAGAGTCAATTTTAAAAAATTCACTTAAATTTCCAATCTCTTTCAGAATGACAATGTGTTAGCATCGGAAGTCACTCCTGGATTGTAGCAGGAGCAGAGCCCGACACCCATCAGTTTAATATCACGATTTGTTTATAAAATGGATGATCAAATGGAGGCAAACTCAGGGCAACATCATTTCAACTTTGAAAATAGGCCAGGCATGCATGGGCAAGTGAGGTCTTAGATAAACTTCAAACAGTGAGTTGTAATAAGGATGAGTAGGGGGAAGACTTGTATAAGAAGAGTGCAGGGGTCTGTTATAAACATCAGGTTCCTAACAGACTGTGAGAAGGAACGTCCAAAGGCAAGATCTTCTTACATTCAAATGCAGAAGACCAGAGAATACAATAATGCAACAACAAATCCTTTATCATAACATAACTGCAACAATTCATGCGAATCATTCGATCATGAACTCTCTGGTATGAGACGAAAACATAGGTGAAGTACGAAAACTGTTTGTCATAAAACAAGAAATCTCAGATACAGATGCACAACTAGGGAACTAGAATGGTTGTTAAAGCATTACAGTCGGGAGCTCCGCTCTACCATCAATAGATACAAATATGGCGAAAACGCCTACATATACTCAAAACAACAACAACAACAAAATCAAGACGTTGCATTAGAAACTTTGCGTCTGCATGGCTTCTGACAATCTGCACCTGCAGTCTCTGAATGATCGTGCACCTACGGCAGACGTAATCGAACTCCTGACAGTTTCGTGGGCGAATCGACATGCCTTTAATTCGTTGCCAGACTTTCCCATTATGGCGGAGGCGATGTCTAACCACGACCAACTACTTCAATAACTGCTTCATTGGGATTGAGGATGGCCCGACCAACTCGGCACCTTTGGGACATGGAAGACCCTTCGCGGTACCACATGGATTAGCTGAATGGCCTGATGAATAAACGTGGAGGCCACTGCGAAGTTTGGGGCGCATAATGGGGGTGGTGGTGTCAAAACTATGAGGGTTAGGTGAGATATGAAGTGATGAGGTGTGAGAAGAGGTTCTGAGGGGAAGACATATGGCTGGAAAGAAATAAAGCGAGGAGAGGCCCGAGGAGATGAGATATAATGGGCGCACTCTTAGTGGGAGGCCGGCGATGGAAGGGCGGGACATGGCAGGGGTAGTGGATGATGATGGAGAAAAGGACCTACTTACGACGGAGAGGGAGATGGGCCGGATGTCCGGAGGATGAGGAAGGGCTAAAGGGGGCGAGCCTCATGCAGTTAGGTGGAGGCAAGATGACACGCCAAGAAAGGGGGGCCCGTTGATTCTTGAGAAGGGGTCGAGAATGCCTGGCCGGGTGATCCAGTAACCGTCCTTGGCCGTCCGGAGGAATGCATCTCAATTCGGACCCTCCGCTTAAAGGTAGAAAAGCGGGGGAGCTCCGAAATCAGATGTGCGTCGTTGATAAGGTAGCGAATCTCTGCCATCCAAGATTGCTTGTCGATTAATCACAAGCACACTTTGCATCTGAAATTAGGGCAAGTGGGTTTTTAGCCCATTCTTTATTTTACCCCTGTTAGCACCCGGTAAAATTTCCTAGAGGTTGAAGCGAAGAAATCTACTAAAGTAACTTTATCCAACCGTTTTAGAGCTGGGATCTAGCCCTTCAAGCTTGAGAGGGACATCTCTCTATATGATTTAACGAACGCTTAAGATGTTAGGCTAGGTAAAAATGGTGGTTTGTTGTAAAAGTGTTTTTTTAAATTGGTTGGGAGCGAGCATCCATTGGGCTATAAGTGCTGTGTTTTCAAAATAAAATGAAATACAACAAAATGTGAAGAGAAAGATTTCCGCAGGGTGAGATAATATACTCAATGGATCTTTAGTGGCTTAAATGATAGACTGAAGAAAGAGCCCGAGAAAAGATACTTTCAAGCGAGAAGTAGTTAATAATTTCTTTATTGAAAACACCCGAAGATAAAACAGGGAAATCTTCGGTGGGAAATGGGGTATCCAAGATAAATCCCGCAACATTAGTTACTCTTAAAGATTAGTTTGAGAAAAACAAGATGATCTGTGAATAACATTCAACATTGAGAATAACATCACCCGGTGGTACCACGCCAAGAATCCTATAAAGTGCCTCCCTCTTTATTAATGGAAGATTTCTTTAAAAATATTCTGATCATTAGCATAGGGGTGTGAAGATCAACAACCCTCAATGCCGAAGAAGTGGAAAGTATTTATAATTTCAAATTACAAGCGTTCGTAAATGGCTGATCGGGACGTGCTCATTCTATTTTAGTTTAACTAATTTAACTAATCAAGCGCTGATGACTTGAAGCAGCTGCAGCGAATTCTGGGGTAGGCGTTGGTGGGGTTTTACTGCAACCTCTTCCATTTGGACGGTGTTGGACACGGGCCGACTCATCGCTGTCGAACAAATGTGAGAGTTCCTCTCATCACGAGATGACTAGGCATGAGTGACTTTGAGAAGTCTACGATACAATTAGATCATTTCCGTGCCATTTGGCAGATGTGGGCTTAGTGAGGGAATATGTGCTCGAATCTGGTGTTTGGATGTTGATATCAACTAAAAGGCATCGAATTCTTTGCGATTGATGCTCCCTTGTATGCCATCAAATTTTGAATTGTCCTTAGATACTTCAGACAGTCGATTTTTGTAATCTGGTAGTGTCATTAGTTTATCATTAACAACCTTCAGACCGAGGAGACCTTTCTTACGGGAGAGCCTAAATATTATTGAAGAACCTTTGTACACCCTGGTCCATGATCTGAACCTTTTCTTCCAATTGAAGCATTAATCCTCTCTTGGTCAAAACTCCTCTCTTGACCTCAGGGATGGTCTCTGTTCTATCTTCTATCTTCAAATCTTCTAGCTCTTCTACGGTCTTAGAATTGAGGAATTTGATATCATTTGCCTGGGTTGGTCTATCTCCCAATTCTACTATGATATTTTCAATAGCCTGTTTACTCCTCTCTGGTTGTAATGTCCCCCCCCTCTTAGAGGGGTAATGAGGAGACTTCGATTGGCCTAGGCACCCCACTAGGTCATAGTCTCACGAAGGGGAAAAAGTCAAGTTAGAAATTTATATTTTTATAGTTATTAAGAAGGAAAAGGAAGGGGTAAAGATAACTCAACGGAAAGATAGGAGTTAACCACAGGGGTTAACCTAACTCAACGAATTAGAAGAAAAAGTATAAATTGATAAGAGGCTAGGGTGCACCTATTACTCGATACGGTTTTGGATTAGCATTGCTATTTCTCTTGAGCATTCGGTTTGGGGTTTTTTGGCCTGAAACCTTGGGAACCCAGCTTCGATTGGTGAAATATCCACTCACCTTGTTCCACGGCTTAGTCTAGGATGAAAAGACTCCTCCACACCATTCTAGTCTCGAGGGCGGTTTATGGGGAGGTTCAATCCAACTTATCTGAGGGCCTAGGGCCATTCCGACAGTTGGGTTTTGTTTAGGCCGGATCATTAGTTTGAGGAATTTTACGGAGGGTTATCATCATTCTACATTTGTGCATGTTGGGACATCTCTTGGAGCCATAGGGGAATCCTGTGGTGCGTGAAACTTCGGATCTAGGAAGTCTGCTTGAGATCTGGTCAGAAACTTCTCCACGAGATTCTGTAGCCCGATCCTATATTGTGGAGTTTGAGCATTTGGAGGCCTCCTTCATTAGAGTCGAACCAGCTAGGGTTTCACTCATCT
Organism: Picea sitchensis; assembly: GCA_010110895.2. NCBI lineage: Eukaryota > Viridiplantae > Streptophyta > Pinopsida > Pinales > Pinaceae > Picea > Picea sitchensis. The sequence continues at coordinate 10,881 of SNQJ01S0139453.1, read as the reverse complement.
AGTGGGGCACCACATTCAGTGGGAAATTCGGATCTATGGAGATTGAGAGGGAGCTTGGAGATTGAGGCACACAGGTTATTATTACCATCGCCCGATCTATATTCTTGGAGAGTTTAGAGAATTTGGAGGCCACCTTCATTAGGGCCAAACCAACTAGGGTTTAAGTCATCCAGTGGGGCACTTATTCGGTGGAAGTAATTCAGATCTACAGAAGTTGAGAGGGATCTTGGAGATTGATTTTGGGTTATTCTTACCATCAATAGATCTATCAATTGGCATATTTCTTAGGGTGATTGGACACTTTGTGATGGGGCGAGTTATTGAGGGTTTGACCTTCTATTGGAGTGTGGCATTCTTAGCTGGAGAGTTTGGCATTCGGATGCCTTGTATTGATCTTCATTTCTTATTGACCTTTGGAGCATTATTTTGTATTAAGCGGGGAGCATTTGTTGCAGCTCATATCTATTGCTTATGCGACCATCTGAGGTTTAAGCCCGGTCTGACCATCTAGTATAGCGATCTTACATTGCTCATAATAAAAGGTCGGATCTTTGCTTGTGCTTCTACATCTTGAATATATTGTGATCTCATGTGTCGGCGAATCTTGTATGCATAACTTAACAATAAATTAGTAGTATTTAGTGATTCCAAGAAATAATTTGTTTTGGGATCATTACAGTGGTATCGAGCCTTGATCCTCCAAACCTATAGAGAGATCAGTTGCATCATGACGTAGGAATTGTTATGGGTTGGAAGAAAAACAGTGAAATAGAGGGGAAATGGGAGATGGGAGACAACCGCTGAGCCTCGAGGCTTGGATCTCTTAATAGCGGAATTTGTTAAGTTCCAGCAAAACATGAACGGCACAGAAAGCACTTTGGTCCAATAGTTGGATGAGTATGATGAAACCAACATAAGGGGACATGCCGAAATTTCTGAGACCTTGAAGAAGGTTGATGAGAATCTGAGGAAGATTAACAAGAACCAATCCCAGATAAATGATCTTTTGACGCAAATTACCCATCAAGGGAAGGAACCTGATACGTATGGAAATAAGGAAGCTGGAGGGTCCGGTAGAACCCATGAGAAAGACAGATATAACCCATAGAAATCACCAGGATCCGAAGGAAGTCTTGGAGGTGGCACATTCCATGGGAGGCGGAGATGGTGGCGAGGACCAATCATAGGCCATGCGTGCCGGTGTTCACAAATGAACCACTAGGCCAACACTTTCGGGTATAAAGCTAACCCCGGACCATACATGCCACGTTTACATATGAGCAAGAGCAGCATGAACAAGTTGAAGATTCTGTGGAACAATTAGCTAGGAGTACCGGGGAATACTACAACTTGGATATGAAAGTTCAAAGGCGAGATGTCCCTAGACCCGGTATTGTCAGCTCAAGTTGGAAACCCGACCTAGGGCGAACCACGAGAGGGGCAGCTTTGAGTTTGGCGAAGAAGATAAATTCCATACTTTGATGCGATGCGACTAAGATGGCTAAGCATGGAGTGCGAGAAAATTTGGATGCCCTCTTGACTTAACCCCATGAGAGAGATGGAGGCCATCAAGTTTTCCACTATGTACTTGTATGTAGAAATGAAGCCGGTGGTGGTACCATGGAAGCTCCTGCACTCGACACAACCAGTTAGCATCCTATCACGAGAATTTTCGAGAGGAGCTCATTGATAGATTTGATCTAGGAGATCTAAGTTACACTAGGAAGCTCACCCAGCTCAAAGCAAGCAGTGCAGTGAGGCATATATTGATGAGTTCCATAGGTTGGTATTGATGGTGCAAGATATGTCCCGAACTAGGCTCATGATGCTCTTTATAGTAGGATTGATGGAACCCTTGAAGAAGGGTTGGGTTGAGCCTTCGGCTACCCATTCTGAGGGAAGCCATTTTGAAGACGAGGGATCTGGGTCCATTTGCTAAACCAAAATTCATACCCAAATAGCCTCTTAAGTGGGAGTGGAAGAGATCAAAGCCTCAATAAACTAGGAGGGCCGTGACCTAAGAGTTATGACAGAGCTGGAGTGGAAGAATAGATAGCCTTACCGGGGAGGCCGAGAAGAGGAAAGCAATCTACTTCACATACACAAGGAGCCATGGAATCCCTCACACAAGTGCATGGGGCCGAGGGCAGGGTACATTACAGTAGAGGGGTCACTTAGGATGTGAAGAAGAGGATGAGTATGGGTAGATACAAAACATGGAGGCCAAAAAACCAGGATAGGCAGAAGAGGAAGATGCAAGTCAAGACCTTACAATAGATGAGAAGGTAACAATAGCATCTATCAGTGGGGTACCCAATTTCAACACCTTCATGATGAGAGTGGTCTTACAAGGAAAGAGAGTGCCGGTTCTGATTGATGGAGGAGCTTTACAATTTCACTGATGCAACATTACTGAAGAGGGGGCTGTATACCTATAGTAGAGTTTGATGGATTCAAAGTGGAGGTTGTAGGTGGTAGTACTATGCCTTATAGCAGATACATATACCGGTGTAAGAGCTTACCTTGGGAAGGCATGGAGTTAGTTAGGATGTGTATGTGATGGATCTTCCGATACCAACATCATCCTAGAGGTCGCAGTGGCTCAACACTTTAGGACCATCACCACAAATTACAGATATGGAAATGTCCTTTGTGGAAGGAGGGCGAAGGTTGTTCTTAGAGGCATGATAGGTAACTTCGCCAGAGTGGTCACGACCAAGAAGATGGAAGCCATCTTAAGAAGGGAACAAATTGTATCTGTATTGAGGAATGTAGATCTCAACACAGTTGAGGATGAGAAGGGAAAGGTGCATTACACACGAGAGATCAAAAAGGAGAATCCTTGATAAGCACCATAAAAGTGTTTGGGCCCGATTCCTCCAGGTGCCGCAGGGCGGGGGTTTGAAGCACATCATTGAGCTAGGCGAGGGGGCTGGCTTCATTATCCCACCACACCCTATAGGCATCCCAAAGTATAAAGATGAGATAGAAGGCCATCAAGGAGAAAAGCACAGACATGGGACACAGTGGGCAAGTTCAAGCCCATTGCTTAGGTGTTAGTCTTCTGCGAAGAAGAAGGATGGAATGATGAGAATGTGCATTGACTTCCGAGGGCTTTGAATAAAAAGGCGGTGATAAAAAACGGGTACCCCATACCCAGGATTGAATATTTGTTGGATGAGCTTCCTTAGACTACTTATATTTCACAAAGAATTGATCTTAAAGCTCGGGCTACCATCAAATCAAGATGAGGGAGGAGGACATCTCAAAAATAGCCTTTAGATGTCACTATAGCCATTACGAGTTTGTGGTGATGCCCTTTGGGCTAACAATGCTTGACCACATTCGGTCTTGCATGAACCATGTGTTCAACAAACGGTTGAGGAAACACTTGTTGGTATTCTTTGATGACTTGCTCATTTCGACAAGACCTGGGAGAACACCTTCGACATGTGGACCAAATCCTTTCAATCATGGAAGAACAATCACTATCACGCCAAAGGAATCCAAGTGTGAGTTTGGAATAGCCAGTGCTTTACTTAGGACACATCATAGGGGAAAAAAGAATGCAGGTACACGGGGAGAAAATAACAACCATTAGGGATAGCTACTCAAAACCTCCGCAGGCGGGGATTCTTGGGCCTATGCACATACTATGGAAATTTGTCAAAGGGTTTTCTGAACTATGCGCACCCTTGACTGAACTAACCAAAAAGGGTCCTTCAAATGGAATGATAAGGCCAAAGTCCACGATGGAGAAAGCCGAAGTTAAGCTGACACTGCCAGTTCTAGCTCTTCACGATTTCATACCCTTCACTTTGGAGTGTGATGCCTCGGGGAGGATGCCGGGGCGTGTTGATGCGAGCAGGCACCCCTTACTATGAAAGCTAGAAACCGGGGGTCTGAAAATATACACAGCATTCACGACAAAGAAATGCTGGCTATCATGCATGCACTAGCCAAATTGACCGATATTTGGTAGGTGCAAGGTTTGTAGTCAAATCGGACCATAATAGTCTTAAATATCTATTGGAGCGGAAGGTTTGAATGAAGGACAACAAAATGGGTAAGCAAAATGCAAACCTATGACTTTGAAATTGAATTCATCAAAGGAAAGAAAATCGGTGTGCGACATCGAGGAGGGCCATCCATTTTTTTCCATGTATGGTATGTCAGTCGACTGGAAAGAACATTTGATAGTGGAATATGCAAAGGATCAATTAAACATCCCAATTGTTGGAAGGGCAAATCTGGGGATGACAACCGGGTCCTCGTAGGCCTCATCTATTACAAAGGGTGAGATCTTTTTAGTTCTGGATCAGCTCTCAAAGCTAAGATCATGTATGCATGTCATAACTCACCGATGCTTGAGGGCATCGGGGCATCGGTGAACCTCCTGAGCGGTGAGAAAGGTTTGCATGGAAAGGCCTCCGAGATGACTGAAGCATGGAGATGCACTACATGCCAAGAAACAAGGATGAGCACACACACACATGGGGCTGAACGACCCTTACCTATTCAGAACATAAGTGGGAGAATATATCCATGGATTTCATCCAGGGTTGCCCGAACTACCGGGGGGAAGGTGCATTTTCGTGGTGGTAGGCGGATAGCCGAAGTTTTGCTTGCCCCCGCCTTCCTGAGACTTAGGTCTTGCGGCCTGGTGGTAGAATTATTTTTCGAGAGAGGTGTGTTGAGACACCACGGCCTACCCAAAACCATCATGGAGTGGCGGGGACAACGATTCGCCCAGACCACGTTTTAGCGAGGAGTTGTTGAGATTAAGTGGAATTTCAGCATTGACTCTAGCTGCCTTCTCACCTCAGAGGCGGATGGATTGAAGTGAGATATCCAACAAATGGGTGGAAGGTTACCTCGAAACTACGTAGCAGGACAACAAAAAAAGCATGGTCGAGATGGTTATTGGGAGAATGTGCTAGCACCACCCAACATATGTCCATTGGCATGTCACCCTTCAAATCTTTATATAGCTATGATCCTTTATCATTTGTGGAAATTGCATTTGGTGGCAATGGGGTTCCGATGGTATAGGATTGGATACAACGAGCCAAAGACATTCTCAGGAGATTGAAGGATCATTTACAGAGAGAGCAAAACCAACAGAAGGTCCAATGAGAGACAAAACACGATAGAGTTGATCGTACCTTTGAAGGTTGTGATTAAGTCTATTTGAGGTTGCAACCAAACATGCAGACCTCCATTAAAAGAAAGCGGTGGAAAGCTGCGACCGCGTTTCTTTGGACCTTACGAGAGTCAGCAGGAGGATAGGGACAGTAGTTTATGATTTGGAGCTTCCACAGGGTAGAATTATTCACAACGTCTTCCATGTCTAGTGCCTTAAGAAATCCCTCGGTCAACATAATGAAGACCCATTAGAGGGCATTACCTCCCATGGATGAGGAGGGGCGACTTGTTTTGATTCGAGAGAGAGGTGTTAAGTCCGAGAAGAGGCTCTAAGCTGAAGCATCAAGAGTATCAGGTGATTGGGTGGAAGGATTTACCCATTGAGGATGCCACTTGGGAGGCGGAGCACATGGTTAGAAGTAGGTTTGGAATTGCTTGAGGGACAAGCAATCTTCCAGCGAGGAAAGGCTGTAATGTCCCCCACTGTAGAGAGGTAATGAGGAGACTGGAATTGGCCTGGGCACACCCACTGGGTCATAGTCTCACAGAAGGGGGAAAAAGTCAAGAGTTAAAAGTTGCTATTTTTAAGATTGACTTAAGAAAGGAGAAAGGAAAGGGTAAAAGATAACTCGGAAGAATAGAAGATTAGCCACGGGAGTTAACTGAAAACTCAACAGAGAATCAGAAGAGAAAAGTATAAGTAAGAGGCTAGGGTACCCTATTTACATGCATTTGAGTTTTGGATTAGCATTTGCTATTTCTCTTGAGCATTTGGTTATTCCAGTTTGGGGTTTTGTTGTACAAGCCCTTGGGAGAAACTCAGTGGTGAGACTTATCCACTCACCTTGTTCCCACAGCTTGGTCTCGGGGATGAACTCCTCCACCCATTCCTAGTCTCAGGGCCAGTTTATTGGGGAGGTTCGATCAGCTTGTACGGGGCCTAGAGGCCATTCCGACAGTTGGGTTTTGTTTCAGGGGCAGGATCCTCATCAGTTTGAGGGATTTTCTGGAGGGTTATCATCATTCTACATTTGTTTGTAGATTTGGGATGTCTTGGAGCCATGGGGGACGTCATGTAATTAAGTAAAACTCATATCTAGGAGATCTGCTTGAGATCTGAGTCCAGAAACTTCTCCACGGGATTCTCATGGAACTGATCTATATTATTGGAGATTTTCAGGCATTTGGAGGCCTCCTTCATCAGGGCCAAACCAGCTAGGGTTCAGTCATCTGAGTGGGGCACCACATTCAGTGTGAAATTTAGATCTACGGAGATTGAGAGGGAGCTTGGATATTCAGGCACCTGGGTTGTTGCTACCATTGCTTGATCTATATTCTTGGAGACTTTCAAAAAATTTGGAGGCCACCTTCATCAAAGCCAAACCAGCTTCTGGGGTTTATGTTGATGTGGTGAGACTTATTCAGTGGGAAAGTCAGATCACCAGAGATTGAGGGATCTTGGAGATTCAGGCACCTGGGTTATTCTTACCATCCAACCGATCTATCAATTGGCATATTTCTTGGGGTGATTGGACACTTTTCGGCGAAGTAGGGCCGGTTATTGAGGGTTTCAGCCTTCTATTGGAGCGTGGCATTCTTCAGCCCTTCTATTGGAGCGTGGCATTCTTCAGCTGGAGAGTTTGGCATTCAGATCTGCTTGTATTGATCTTCATTTCTTATTTAGCCTTTGGAGGCATTATTTTGTATTAGCGGGAGCATTTTGTAGCAGCTCATATCTATTGCTTGTACGACCATTTGAGGTTTATGCCAGATCGGCCATCTATTATATTGATCTTACATTGATCATAATAAAAAGGTCAGATCTTTGCTTGTGCTTCTACATCTTGAATATATTGTGATATCCATGTGTCGATGAATCTTGTATGCACTTAATAACTCAATAAATTAGTAGTAGTTAGTGATTCCAAGAAAGAATTTGGCTTGGGATCATTACACTGGACCAATTCGTTCTGCTCAAACATGATTTGGATCATGGGCCAGATCTCATTTATGGACTTTGTGATGTATGTCCATACATTCTCTTTGATCTCAGCCAAAGTATTCCCTGCCATTGTTTGCTTTTGGAGCTGCTGTAGTTCCTTCCTGAGCTACTCAGTTACCTACTTTTCTTTGGAGAGACTGGTCTGGAATGAAGTTTTGAGTTCCTGGAGGTTCTCAACTTCCTTTTTAAGCCTGCTGATCTTTGTCTCTTGCAGGTTCATCCTTTCCATGGATTTGGCGAGGTCAGCTGTCCCCTCTTGTGGTGTTACTGGAGTTGCAGATGGGATTGTTGTCACTGCTGCAGTGCTCAATCCTGCAATTGGGATAGCACTCAATGTAATGCCTTCCATTGGCTTCAACTGCTCTTTCTCTTTCAATAATCTCTCCATCTCAGCTTCCATTTCTTTGAGCTGAGCATTCTGCTCCATGAGCAGCTTTAGCATCTCGTCCTTCTCGCCTTCTTTCTCTGCTATCTCTTTTTCCTGTGAGTCTTATGTAGGAGGGAGCTTCAGCGGTTTCCTCAAGGAGGCGATATCTGCATTCTTCTTCTTTATCATCTCTTCTGCAGCTTTGACGTTCGAGGGATTAGAGCCGATCTTGAGGACCAACTCCTCCAAAGTTTTAATTCTATTATCTTTTGTGAAGGATGGAATCTTCTCCAGCTTGAGCTGCGTTTGAGCGTTGTTGAGTGACACCTGCAATTTTACCGCTGAAGCAGAAGCATGCGCCAATGTGTGGAATACCATCTCCCCTGTCTGTTTGTGCAGATCCATCTGATCTGCTGGGTGCACGTCCTTCGTCTGAAATTCGAAGGTGGCCCTCTTGTAGTCTGTGATTACCTTGGGGTCTGGTACCTGCGTCTGGAGGAAATCCATGTGCATCCTGGCCCTTTCTGTGTCAAATGCGGACAACAGCCTATGCTATGCAGTGGACGTCTGCTTCCGAAACTGAGTGTAAGTACTGCTGGTAAGGGTCTGATTTCTTTTCTTAATCAGCTCGTACTTTTCAAAAATGCTCAACTTGGGCCCAGTCTTGCCTTGCTCAGTGTCCACTGGAGAATCTATGGATTTCTTCGGTAATGATGGGGTGATGTCCTTAAAGATGCTCGAAGCGAAGGATGGAATCATAGACTTGGTCACTGTGGTAGGTGGAGTTTCTTTTTCTTCTGTCTGGCCGGGAACTGAAACTGTCTTGGGCCTCTTCGTGTGTAGCTGGAACTCTTCAGACGATACTTCCTTGACTGGCGAAGACGAATCTTGTCGAGGCATTTTTTCCTTGGGGACCTGTGGCATGGACGTTGGTGGCACAGAGGTCGGAGGAATATGCTTCTCTACTTCAACCAAGGTTTCAGGGACCCACACAGTCTGGTTGGTGAATTTTTCAATCTCGGGCTTGGACTCATGAACGTACGGGATGTTTTTGTTTTTCACTCGCATTTCTGAGATGATCCCGCATGGGTCATAGTGCCATGGGAAGCTTAAGAAAAACTTCATCTCTCTCAACATCCGGTCCGCTTCTTCTCCGGCACCACGACTGTTACAAATGAAGGAGCCAATCTTCCCCTTGATCCTCAACTGTTGTTTCTTCTTCAATGATACAAAATGAATATCATCAGAATTCATAATTTGCCTTATGTATTCTAAAGCAAAGATTCTTACAGGCAAATATTTAGGCAGCTTATACGGTGCCAACTCGCAGCCGTATACTCTGATCTTGGTATGGTTCTGATACAGGTACCAATCCCCAGTCTTCGTGTTGTCCGAGAGATGCAGAATTCTCTGGACTTCGTCGTTAATTCGTGGCTCGGGCCTGACGCTCAACATGCTTACCATAGGGTGGTAGAACAGATCGATGAATGCTTTGAAGCTGTACTCTGTGGAATTATGCTTCAACAAAGAGGTCCATGTTGTGACTGGCTGAGGCCTTCCATCTGCGTCCATTTTCTGCATGGAGAAACTGAATTTATCTGCTTGAAAATAAACAAACATGTATGCCAGTATAGACGAATATCTGAACATGCCCTCCGTGCCAAAATTCACGAACTGTTCATGAATATTGTCGGCCAAGAAGGTGCTGAAATCAAACTGTGTAGTGGGCTTTTCATCAGTGGAGAAAATGGATAGAAAACCCAGAATGGGCTCATCTACCCACTGGTCGGAATAGTACCCTAGCAAGGCACAAAGGGAGGAAATGACATGGTTTCCTTTGGTGGAGAACATGGATGACGGGTAGGGGGGATTTGTGGAAGGGAATTGAGTGGAGGTGGGAAGGAAAATCTCAAATATTTGAGCTCTCTGGGGAAAAGTCATCTTCTGATATAACTCTGTAAGGATTTCTAGGTTGAAAGGAGACGCAGACTCGGCTCGGGGAATTTGCATCATCTGGTCTATGTCTTCGGGAGTGATGAGGAACAGAGTGTCTCCGGATGAGGATATGACAGCTCTCTGTTCGGGGATGTAGTGATCTTGGCATTTAAGTGCGAATTTGGGAAAATGGTGTATCTGGGGAAAAAGGTAAAGGGGAAAATTGGACTCCCAGAGTCGAATTTCATCGCTCTGGTCCAGGAAAACCTCCCGGAGCCATGACTGGAGGTCTGAAAAATCAAAATCACACTTGGTATCAGGGATCAATCTGTCTTTGTCGACCAATGGGATTTTGTCTAGGTCGACAGGAGGCGGGAGAAAAGGATTCTCCTCTCCTTCTGCTTGTCTTGGCTTTGGTGCCATCTCTGCAACAATACCTGCAATAAACACGATGTTAGTGGGGTCGACTAACTGTGGATGGAGACAGGTCAGCAGGATAACGGGTATGTTATCTAGTAATAAATGGACAACGAGCCACTTGGGGGTGAGATGGTAGGTGACGGTGGCCAAAACCTACAGACGGGTGACGTGGCTGCTAGGGATTGAAGATGAAAGTCACAATAAGGGTCTGTTCATGAGTGAAAAGGGGTAGGGGACTGACAACAGTTATGGGATTTGACATAACTCGGGAGCAAGTGGAACAAGTGGAAAATGACGTCCATGAGTGACGGGGGCTGTCAGATAGCAGATGGTGATGGGACTTTGGGACCAATAGGCTGACGTCACGTATGACAAGGGGCCCGTCAGAGGGAAGAACCATTCCGGACCCCCCCC
>SNQJ01S0139452.1:45305-61971 GCA_010110895.2 Picea sitchensis | reverse complement strand
AGAGATAGAAAAAATCACAAATTGACATTGTCTCAGGGTGAGTACACAGAGAAGGTGTTGGAGAGGTTTAGAATGCGGAATGCAAAACCAGTTAGTACACCTTTGGCCAGCCATTTCAAATTAACTAAGTAAATGTGTCCCAAGACACGGGAGGAGATAGAATACATGTCCAGGGTCCCTTATTCATCAGCAGTTGGAAGCTTGATGTATGCAATGGTTTGCACAAAACCAGATATTGCACATGCAGTGGGAGTTGTGAGCAGGTATACGAACAATCTAGGTAAAGAACATTGGGAGGCAGTAAAGTGGATTCTTGGGTATTTGAGAGGTATTTCTACTAATGCATTATGTTTTGGAGGTTCAGACACTTTTCTACAGGGATATGTTGATTCAGATATGGCAGGTGATAAAGACAGTAGGAGGAGCACCACAGGGTATGTTTTTACTATAGGTGAAACTACAAAAGGTTGTTTCACTTTCAACAATAGAGGCAGAGTATGTTGTTGCTACAGAGGCTAGTAAAGAGATGATTTGGTTACAAAGGTTTATGGAGGAATTGGGAAAGAAGCAGGAGAATAGCACGTTGTACTGTGACAGTGAGAGTGCAATTCATCTTGCAAAGAACTCAACCTTCCATTGAAAGACTAAGCATATATAGTTGAGGTACCACTTCATACGATCCGCCTTGGAAGATGGACATTTGAAGTTGGAAAAGATACACACTAGCTAGAATCCTGCAGACATGTTAACAAAGGGAGTAACTAGAGAGAAACCAAGTTCTTTCTCAGTTTCAATTGGTCTTCAAGAATGAAGATGAAGATGAGAAATTTGCCAGGTCCAAGAAGGTTCAGATTCCATCATATACAACAGCGGTGGAGTTGTTGAGATTAGTCTCCAAGTGGGAGATTGTTGGTTGTGGAGCCTGATTATGTTCCTGATTCAGAGGTCCTTTCTTTCAGCCATGTTTATACCCCATGAAGACTTTACAACACATAAGTATGTACACTCTTCCACGCGGGGTAGTGCAGAGGGGGGGTACCCCCTCTATGGGATCCGGGGGGGATATCCCCCTAGCTGGGGGGTTCAGGGGAAAGCAGGCCCTCGGCAGGGGTTCGGGGGTGAAGCCCCTAAAGGAAAAATTGCCTTGTAAATGTATATTGTAATTTCATTGTAAATCTGGACCGTTCATTATAAGGTCGCAAATCTAACAGTAGAAATTATGTTAAGGTTTTTTTCCCTAGAAGGCAACCCTCTGTTATGAGGGAAATGTATTGTGGCTATGCATTATGGAGAGTATTGTATTCTGAGAGAGGAGACTATGAAAGAAAGAAGAGGAAGTTACAACGGGTTTTGTTGTAAGTTGTATCCCTTCATTTGTTGGATAATAATAAAGGAAGGACCTGGAAATTTCTCTAGTGGACGTAGCCCACACTGGGTGAACCACGTAAATCTGTGTCTCTATTGTATTATGTATCTTCTGTGTTTTGTTTCTGCATTTGTTTTATTTTATTGCTCTGTGGTCCTGTTTTTCTAACAATAAGTTGATAAGGTAAAATGTTTAACTCACAGTTTAGCTAGAAACTAAGTCAACTTAGCAGAAATAAAAGTGGGACCGTTGTCTATAATAATTTCCAAAGGAAGGCCAAATCTGGAGAAATATTAGTTTCAAGGAAATAAATCGCCTTCTCATCTTGTGAATGCTTAAGTGGGACAACTTCAGTCCATCTCGTAAAATAGTCTGTGGCTTTCAAGATAAAAACCGGCCCTGCTAAAGATGGAGGATTAATAGAACCAATAAAGTCCAGACCCCATTTTGAAAAATGAAAGTCGGGGAGGACGGGTTGTAAATGCATGGCAGAAAGACGTTATTTCCCTGCAAATTTTTGGCACTTATCACAAGATCTTGAAAAATTATAAGAATCACGAAAAATTGAAGGCCAATAATACCCTTTCTGATAATTTTAAAAGCAGTAGTTTTAGCAGAAAAGTGGCCACCTACATGAATAACAGAATCTAAATATCCATGGGTTTCTTGTAACATTTTTTGTGCTTCCTCATTATTTACACAACAAAGTAACATACCATTGGAAAATCTCCTAAACAATAAATCTCCTAAAATGACATATCTGGAAGATTCAAGACGGAGCCTTCTCCTTTGATGAGTATCTAAATTATCTGGACACCTCTGATTTTGTAAGTAATACACCAGATCTTTGTACCAGGGATGTTCAGCTACAGGAAGGATTTAACTGTCAATATAAAATAGTGCTGATAGAGATCTATCTTGTTCATCCATTTCTTCACTTGCTTCATCATGATGAGCTAAGTGAAGGGATAAGTCACGTCCCTTAATATTTTTTGAAGTCATGATAGTTAAATCATGCTCTTGGGTCTTGGCAATCCAATGTGCAAGCTTCCCTAAAATATAAGTCTATGAGAGAAAAAACTTGACAGCGGGTAAAGGGACTTTTACCAGTGTGTGCTTACCTAAGATAAAGTGGCGAAATTTCTCCACAACTTTAACAAGAGCAAAAGCATGTGTTTCAATACAAGAATATTTGAATTCATCATTTGACAAGATTTGACTCATGTAAGTCATTGTTTTTTCATTATCTTGGTCATCACATTGTATGAGGATATCAAAGATTTCTTCCTATGTGAAATTAGTATATATAATAAATTATTTCTCAAAATATATCTTCACCAAAACTGGTGTGGAACCGATTGCCTTCTTAATCCTTACGAAAGAATTTTCGACGTCATCAGTCCAATAAAAGGAGCGATCTTGCTTAAGAAGATTGTGCATTGGTTTGACCATTACAAAAAAATCAGGAACAAACCTACGGACAAAGTTGATGATGCCCATAAAGGCTTGAACCTCCTTTTTGGAAGTAGGAGCAGGAAGATTTAGGATAGCAGCAATCCTTTCGGGATCTATGTTTATTCCTAAATTAGAGACAATATGCTCAAGGAGATTTCCCTTGGTAATGCCGAAGATAGACTTAGAAGGATTTAAAGAAATATTAAATTTCCTGCATCGCGTGAGAACCTTTCTAAGATGACCAAAATGATCTGATCGGTTCTTTGAATATACATTCAAGTCATCAAGATAAATCTGAATAATCTTATTGATCATATCGTCAAAGGCTATCTGCATAGCTCTTTGGAAAGTAGAACCTGCATTAGATAAGACAAAAGGCATGCGTTCATAAGTAAATGTGCCCCAACATGTAATAAAAGTGGTTTTGTATTTATCTGTCCTTTTTACCTTGATCTGATTATACCTAGAAAAACCATCAAGTAAGGACATCATCTATGACCCTACAACTTTCTGCAAAATCATTTCCATATTAGGGAGAGGAAAATGGTATTTTATGCTCTCTCTATTCAATGCGCAAAAATAAACGCACAATCAGATCTGACCAGTTGTTTTCCGAATGGGAACCATATTGGAAACCCACTCATAATACTTAACAGAGAAAATTATCCCATCCTTCAAGAGTTTTTCCAACTCCTTCCGAATAGTTGCTTCAAGTACGGGGTTAATGGGTCTTTGTTTTTTCCTAATCGGTTTTATGCCCTCCTTGATAGGGATGGCATGTTGTATAATATTAGGACAAAACCATGAAGATCCTCATAAGACCAAGAAAAAACATCTTGAAATTCACAAAGTAACTCAGTGAACTTCAATTTTTCTTCATCAGTACAGTGGGAACCTATCTTAACATTATTTGGACAATCGAGTGTTCCAATGTTCAAGGAAATGGTTTCACCCACTTTCCTTTTCAACTCCTCTTCTTTATGTTTTTCTTTGTTTCCTACATCACTTGATGAAAATGAACTTTCTAGAGGAGTCGAGCCCTTCAGAATTTTATTGTCTTTCATGGATATAATCTCATTGGGATTATATGGTTCATTTTGCATGAAAGAACGGATGCTTTCATCACTAGAGAAGACCTACCATGACTCTACATTGTCATGGATATGAGGACGATACAAATATTGAAAAGTGAAATTAGGTCTATGTGGAAGAAGTTGTCAAGTAGGAGAGACTGCAAAAACAGCTAACCTATCAGCCATTGAATTCAGTTCCCTTTTAACATGAGTGAATCTAAATGATAGTAAGTTCGAGGTAAGCACCCAAACAGTTTGGGTGTAGTGTTTCATTAACTTGTTGCTTGGAGAATATATTTTACGAACAAGGTTTACAACAAGTTCAGAGTCCCCAAAAACTGTAAGGTAACCACAACCTAAATTATAGGCATTTTTAATGCCTAGCAGTAATTCTTCAAATTCGGTGACATAGTTTGTACAAGAAAATTCTAACCTATAGGAAAAGTTGTGAATTTTACCTATAGGAGAATATAAGATAATGCCACCTCCATTACCTTCATTGGAGCATGAACCATCAAATTGCACATGCCACATCCCATCCTCTAGGTCAATTTGTTCCAAGGTAGTGTTGTCCTCATCAGAAAAGATGGAGTACACCCCTAAGTCCTCCTCGATATAATTTGCATTAGGTTGTGGGATGATTTCTATATAAGGTGAAATTCTTCCCTCCCTAATTAGGACTATGACGTTCTTCCCCTTCTGAGGAACAGATAAGTGTGTCCCGTTGAGTGAGAGGTATCCACCTGTCAAATCTTTCTAGTCTCTTCCTAAGATGATTGAATAATTACTCATTGGCATGTCAATTACCTGAATATTAAGAGTTGTCCTTATTTCAGGATACGCACACAAAACCAAATTAACATCATTGATCTCACCTATGGTCGATTGTTCTAAACTATTATAATAGAGAATGCTTCTGGCATTTTCATTTGTACAAGACAATCCTAGCTCTTCCATAATATTTTTTGACATTACACTTGGGCCCGAACCACCATCAATCAGAAAACAATGGGCTATTTTGTCCATAATTTTTACAGAAATGAAAAATGGAGGATTTTTTACAGAATTTCTAAAATTATTTACACCTACTTTATTTACAGTTGAGTCGTCTTTGTTTTCCTCTTCAGAGAGATTGGCTACGATGGAAGTTTTTCCTTCCATAAAAAATTTCGATGCTTTTGTTGCTCAAGGATGGCAACCATGTCCAGAAGAGTTTCAATGGCCTTGACATTAGTCAATTGATTGAGAATGTTGTATTTGGAAGAGGGAAGAGGGGAGGGAGTTCCTTGACTGTCATGATTTTTAATAACTTGTACAGTATCAGCTGGTGAAGATGATCTTGGGCAAGAAGAAGTACGAGGGGGATCATATTTTCCTTTTGAAGCATAGGATTTATTCTTAGTATTTATGATCATGACATCCTCTGGTTCTATGAAATATAGAACAACAATGGTAGTTTCAGGCCTTTTGCCAAATATTTTATCTCTGGCACTCTTCTTTACCTCACAAGTACTTTTCTCATGGTGTTCCTTGCAAAATTTACACCAACTGCGAGGCATGATGGATTTAGGTTGAAAGTTGTTTTCATTAGGATTCCTAAAGGGTGGTGAAGAAGAAGATGAGGCCCTAGGGGTAAGTGAAGGGAAAATTCCATTTTGCTCATACGCTATCATTCGGTTATTCATATCTTGTACAAGTTGTAAGAGGGAAGACATGTCCATTTGTTTAATTGAGTCTTCCTTGGGAAGACCTGTTCTTTTAAGCTATTCTTCATACTCTAAAAAAGTATGCAGAGCGAAACCAAGATTGTCAATATCTTTTTCTTCAAGCCTATGACGGTAGGGGGAAGGTAGAGAATTATAGTAATGCATAAAAGTGTCTTGGTTCTGAGGGCGAATAAGTTCGGGAATTTGGTTACATAACTTGGTGAAACATAAGTTGAAAGACTTGATTGTCTCACCGTCTTTGTACGCAATATTATTATATTCTTGTAATTGTTCAGTTGGGATTTTAGATAGCCCATAAGTATATTTGAACCAGTAAACTAACTCCTCCCAAGTGGAAAGAATCTTGGGAGGAAGATCAAATAAATTTGTCGCTACTTTCCCTTCAAGGGAATTAACAAATAAGTTCATACAAGTATCATTGTCATTAGCTCCTATATTGTGAAAGGAATTAGAAAATTCCACCAAGTGTTCATTCGTAGTGACCATGTTATTTCCTGAAAACCTAGGGAGATGTTGTTTGAATTTTGGAAGTGGACGAGTAGCAGGTGCTAGGTTCATAGGAGAGGATACATGCCATGGAGTAGTAGTATCATCTTCTTTGAATTGAAAGAGTCCATACTTCTTTATAACCTTAGTGGGGTTGGTAGTATATTGGATAGGGACTTGATGGCTATACAAGCTACCAATCACTGACAAGGCTGAAGGTTGAGATGAAGAAGCACCTCCAGTGCCACCAGATCCACCCATAGATGTCATCTTGTGAATGATGGGTAAGGGAGAGAAAGATGAACTAGATGAATCAGACAAAGTTCTCCTTAGAGTAACTTGTTGGGTTCACAAAACAATGTTTATTCTTCTTATTTCAACAATAGGGGTGATTTCAGGAGATAAACCTCTTCTTCTCCTAGATATGTGAGGGTTTAAGGACATGAAAAGAAGATCAAAACTTTAGGGAAAAAAAATCTATGGTTGACTCATAGGCTTCCTTTGCCTGACTTCCTAGCATTCTCGGACACTTATGTCTTGTTCAATTACTGCCCACGAGAGTTCAAGATCATCCCGGGTGTTAGTGGTTTCTAAGATGGTATTGAATAGGGTTAAAGAAATGTTGGTTTGGTCTTTCAGACCAGGCTCAATATTGGGCTACCTTGTAGCAGGTACTGTCATGAAGGAAAGAAAACAGTAAAAGAATCAAAAGAAGAAATATAGAATTTTCAATGATAAGCATGCATATAATCAACCAAAGAGATATGGAAGATCTCCCCAGTATGGTCGCCAAAATAAATGTTGAGGCAAAGATATCGATTATCTTACTCAAGCATTTTTTAATCTTGCCTGGCTAAGACAAGATAGTCGAGAATATCACACTATGTTTTATAGCCTCAAAAATATTTCCCAATCCACAAGTATTAACTACAAGGGTTTAGGATGATATTTTAATGAAAATACTGTTGCAAAATAACATTAAAAAAAAATTATGTAATTTTCTAAAAAATATACAGATTACAGAAAGTAAATGTGTAGATCAAAAATAAAAAGTAACCAAGTCACCAATACACACAAATGAGACAGAATATCAATATGTTTTATTTCATTCCAAGAAATCAAAAGTATATTCATCTTTACAAAATCCCTATGAGGGCATGGACCAAAGTCTAATTTAGAGATCCCCGATGAAAACCATACAAAAGGACTCTGACAAGAAGTAAAAACTGAACTTTATAATCTAGATCAGCTTGCCAAAGACTGATGCCAATTTGACTCTACACAATATCCTTTCTCAGCTATGAAACTTAATGCATAAACAAACAAGTATACACAGACTATCAAGGATGGATCAACACCTCTAAAACAAGCATCTGAATTATTTGGTTCAGTTCTTAACCTTGTTGTCTACAATAGGACCCTGTTTTCAAAAAGAGAATTAGGCCTTTAATGAACTTAAGAACGAAATAAAACTGAAACTATCTCATGAAAACAAAAGAGAAAACCTTAGTCTTGCTTTCTCCTTCTATTCTCCCCTTTGTTTTTTCTTCTCATTTATCTTTTGTGCCTTCCAAATAAGTTAAATTAGTTCAACTACATTCTTTAGTTAAGTTAGTTTAACTTAAATAATTTAGTTTAGGAGAGATAATAATAATAATAATAGTTATGGGTCTTTATTTAATAATAACTAGGTAGGTGGGACCCCTTGTGACTCCCTTCTTTTATTCTTTTCAAAATATAAAATAAAACACAATTGGATAATCATTTAAACATGTGTCACCTTGTAACTCCCTTAAATACCTTCAAAATTTGAATATTTAAATATAAGAAATAATTCAAATCATATCCAAAAATATGTAAATATCCACATGATCCACATTATCCCAAAAAAATAGTTTGTTTTCCCAAATTTCTGCAGCCCACTGTCTTCAACAACACTATCATAAAAACACATAAATTAAAATCCATACTTTCCACTCTAAGAGGCAATCTTTATTTTGTCACTATTGTCCCCCTTTGACTTCCTGGAAGTAGCCCTAGGTTGATTTGAACCTTGAGGTTGTATCTCACTAATAACATGGGAACAATCATCCTTCAAATACATACGAGAGGACACTGATTTTGAAGAGTCATTGGAAGGAGAGGAAGGGGAGGCAACAACTTTTCCTTTACCTTGCACATGGGGGACATCAGTTTTAAGACGTTTGCTAGAATGGGAGGATTGAACGAGTGAATGCATAGGGAAAATATGAACATTAGGATTTATAGGTGGTGGAGGAGGTAATGAGAATTTCGGCCAGCCACAATGGTGAGAGACAACTAGATTGACAATCTCTTGCCATCTGTCATTTGTAGGAACTTCTGGTTGCAAGGACAGATGAGGAGGCACAAGAATACCAGGGATGTTTTGAGGCTGAAAGGGGGGTCTCTCTGGTCGAGGTTGTACTTTTCCTTTCCCATCCTAGGGGTCGGCATCAAAATGAATGGATAATCTATGCCTTCTAGGCCCTATGTTCCAATTACCTCTTCCTCTATTATGTCTTCCATGGATTCCCCTTATGAAGAAACTCATCATGTATGCAGAAATTCATCAGTAACTAGCCCTTAACAGAACATACATGACATTTTGCTTGAATGAAACAAAATTTGGCTCAGGAATTGACTCAAGACCCATGCAAATCCATCCATAAGAAATCATTTTATAATTTCCAAGTGAGCAGGGGATGGATAGGGTTTATGGGACATCTGGAGAGAGTGTAATGAGAGAAAAAATGATATAATGAGAGGGGACCAATACACGAGTACTTCTCAGCAATAAATAAATAAATTTAACTATGCAATCAAATACCAAAAATATCAGTTGCCAACCATTACTGTGTCATATCCTTTGTCATTGTTATATAGAGTTTTTAATTTATTTTATAGAACAGGGCTTGTTAAAATGAAATTGGGATTATGAGGGGGATATAATGAGAGAAAAAAGTGGTAGAATGACAAGGATGTGATATGGATATTGTTCATATAAAAATAAACCAAATCAAACAATTAAACATAACTTTGTTTAGACCACCATAATTCAATCAGCATTCACTTTCAAACTACCATTTAAACTATCACTTATTTCTATAGATCGCTTTCTGGCTTCCAAAACATGATTCATATGCCTAGGAATACTCAATTACAATAGCCTGTGCATCTATATAAATTTAATATAACAATCATGAAAACAGTATTACCATTTATATGATAACATAACAACCTTTTGAGCTACAGTCATTCATATTCCAATGTTAAATCCTTTTCCTTTTAAAACCAAAAAGAAATATGCATAGTGATTCCATCCATCTACAACCAATATTTATTCCTTAAACTCAAATAAGAATAGACCCAGTAATAACCACCATTATGCATTATTGAAACATTGTTTATCATAATCAATTGGGCATTTAAAACTCATAATCGGACCCTTTGTTTCTTTCACACATAGGTGTCTCTTTAAAAATATAATCAACATAGGGATTGATTCAAACAACATTCAAAAATTAACACGCAACCCTGAGCCCAAACTTCTCATAAATTTAACATGTACAAACTTCTTTTAAAAATTGCCCAACAAGAGACAGAGCCAAATCGTGCCCAATCGACCAAACACACACATAATGCTCCTTATCCTCGACTGGATTTGAAATGATATCAAGATCGTTATAAGGGTTTAAACACAACACACAGAGAGCAATAATAGATGGCTCAATTAAAGGAATAAGTCCTTGAAGACACATGCAGCTCGTGCACTTTTCAAATTCACAACAGACATAAAATCTTTAATAATATTCTTGACAGTGAGGGTTATCAAATGACAGTCAACCACCTTCAAAAGAGAATGAAAGGAAACAAACTCTGAAATAACTATAAAGAGAATGCCCAAGCACAACCTTTGGCCAACCAAAACACATATACAAAGATTTCATTTAAAGTTTTGGGTGATACTAAACCCGACTATGTAATGCTTCCCAGCAATCAATGATACTGAGGGAAATTCCATGATACATAATAGCTCGGGGCTCAGCCAAGACATGGAAAGAAACAATCCAACTCTTAACAGTTCACATTGAAACCCGAAGAATCGAAACATATCAACCACAGAGACGGAAATAAGTGGAAAAACTTAACACCAACACTGGTTTTAAAACCCATGCGCAAAGCTCAGAACTTGCTAAACTATAATCATAAGTTCCACAGATAACCGGACCAAAAACTCCAAGTTGAACGAACATGCCCTTCTATGATTTAACCAATAAACCAATGCACATATTACACACAACAAATAATATCCATCCCTCTTCTTTAAAAATCCAACAGTCTAGAATATTCATAGAAGAACCCACAGATAGCACCAATACACAGTCCAAGAAAACTTAAGAAAAACACATATCTCAAGCCATTCAAAGCCAAAAATTGATTCATAACGTAGAGGAACCATCATGGATGGAAAATAAGGAACCATACCTGGAAAATATTGCTCTAAGGAGAGAAATAGATTGTATCTTCCTTCACAACCAAAAATCGTGGAGCATCAACAACCACCAGAGCCAAAAAACCAAATGCAAGTATGGCTAGGGTGATGAGCCTCGAGGGTTTTTTTAGTGACGTGCAGTAAATGCACCTCGATTCCTTCCCCAACCTCATTCAATTCAATGTACGAGCTAGCCAATCCACCATAACATTAACCATTAATTCAACCAAATATCTCATTGTTATATCCATTTACATAGTGCACCACCCAAAGTAATGTTAAAATATTTTAACAATAACAATGTGCCGCAATATTACGCCATGTGCTTCCACATATATCTTTTAACAAGTGCATAAGTCCAGCAGCAAGGGTTCATGCACCCTCCTTTTGTCACAATCACACATAACATTAGCACTTGTACATAGTCCTTTTATTTGAAAAATCTCCCATCTCATCCTTAATCAAGATCATAAATAAAACAATTAACCCATGTTTAATTGCAATGTCAAACCAAACTGATAATGATCCTTTAATCCATAAGGCATCTTTAATATAATTTGCAAATGGACATCATGCAATAATCAACCATCAGCTTATGTCACCAAAACATTTTAAACCATAATTTGAATCATCAACTGTAGAAAACTGCTTTATTATCATCACAATAACAACAAGATATGAGTGCAACATATGCACCATGGCGCCACTAGTCTACAAGGGGGTCCCACCTACTAGTTTATTATTATTATTATTATAGATAAATAATAGAGCTTGGCAATCATTTGCAAGCATTATTCATCGTTGTGTTTTTAAACGTCAACAGTATGGAAGACAACTTTCAAATCTAAAGAAGGTCTCTTTGAACAGTTGGTCATGCCCTTCGACTTAAAAAATGTACCAGCAAATTTCATGAGAATGATGGATGATGTATTGAGACCCTTCACCAACTCTTTTGTGGTGGTATATCTGGATGAGATCCTCATCTTCAGCATAACTTGGGAGGACCACATGCAACATATTCAGTAGGTTTTGGGCACTCTGCGGCAGCACAAGCTATATGTCAACTTGGAAAAATGATCATTTGGCATGAACAAGTTCCAATACTTGGGCTACATTGTTAATGAGCATGGGGTACATGTGGATCCAGCTAAGATCCAATTCATTCATGACTGGCCAGCCCCGACCACACTAACCAAGCTTCGGAGGTTCTTGGGACTTGCCAACTTCTACCAAAGGTTCATGTTGGGATTCTCCTATATTACATGGGCCCTCAGCCAAGTAACCAAGGGTAGTGGCAAGGTAAATTTTGCATGGGGGCAGGCACACCAACAAGCATTTGATGATCTAAAGAATTGCTTGTACTCAGCTCCAATATTCTCCTTACCTGATCTACAACAACCGTTCGAGATTGATATTGATGCCTATGACTATGCTATAGGTGCAGTTATCACTCAGCATGGTCATCCAGTAGCATACGATAGTGAGACACTCTCAGATATTGTTTGGAAATACCCCACCTATAACGAATAAATCTATTCCATTGTGCAATCATGTCATCAATGGAAACATTACATTCTAGGAAAGGAGACAATCATCCACACTAATCACAATCTTATGCAGTTCATATAGACACAGGGAAAGTTGCAGAATGACCGCCATCAAAATTGTTCTACATACCTACAGCAGTTCCATCTCAACATCAAGTATAAAACAGGGAGCGCAAATCATGTCGTTGATTGCCTCCATCTCCCTCTTGTTGCTGCACTCACCACAATGATCCATTATTGTGGGCATGAGGCATCTGAGTGGCCCCAACTTTATCAGCGTGACCTTGACTTCACCACCACCTATCAACTCTTGGGTACAGGAGTTAATGTCACCGATTTTCACATCCAGGATGGACTTTTATGCCATCTGGTCCAACTCTGTGTTCCCACAAGAAACTGTGAAAAGCTGATTTAGGAGGCTTACTACAGTCTAATGGAAGGACATTTTGGCATGGAGAAAACTATGGTCATTCTACATAAACATTTTTATTGGCAAAAATGTCAACAAGACATCAGTTGGTATATCAGATCTTGCACTGTTTGTGCCATTTCCAAGCCAACCATCAAGAAACAAGGCTTATACATCCCTCTTCCTACTCCTGAGAGGCCTTGGGAATCCATCTCGATGGATTACATGTCTAGCCTTCCATCCACCAAGAATGACAATGATTGTGTATTTGTGGTGATTGATCGATTTTCAAATATGACCATTATCACAGCCGGCAAGAAGAACATCACATCAGCAGATACTGCCAAGATCTTCTTCGAACGAGTGTGAGTCCATTTTGGGATACCACAGACCATCACCTCATATTGGGATAGTAGGTTCCTCATCACATTTTGGTAGATTATTTGGTCACTGTTGGACACCAAGCTCACTAAATCCACTACTTTTCACCCCCAAATCAATGGCCAGACAAAGGTCGTCAATCGGATTATTGTGCACATATTGTACATGTACAACTCTAAGCATACACATACATGGGATGAAAGTATTCCCTATGTTCAACATAGCTACAACAGGGCTCTCCATAGCTCCATCGACCATAGCCCATTTCATGCGGGGCTAAGATTCCAACCCTTGGGTCCCATTGATGTTGCACTACATCTTGTAACCACACAGGCATAATATTCCCATGTTCAATTTGAGGAGAACAAAGCCACCAGATTCATTGAGTGGATTGAGCACATCCGCCAACAAGTCCATGAGATTTTGCAGAAATCCAATTCTAAGTACAAGCAACACCATGATCAACACCGGGTACAGCACCAGTTTCAGGTGGGAGACAAGGTCTGGTTAAATTTGCAGAAAAAATGCCTGACAGGAACACATCAGAAGCTCTTCCCACTTCTCTATGGGCCTTACACTATCACCAAGGTTGTGGGTAGCAATGTGTTTGAGTTCAAGACTCCACCCTTCCTTGGCTTGCACCCAGTGTTCAATGTGGACCTCCTTTGGTCATATTTTCCACCATTATTGGACACCTTAGAGATCACAAAACAGTTGAAACCAATAGAGCTCAACCCTGACTGCATGGAACAAGAATCCATTGATCAAATAGTGGACACACAGGTCAAGGGCACTCACCAGCAGAGGATCTAGCTTTATCGGGTTGTCAAGGTAGGGAAACTCCTACACTAAGGAAAGTGGCTCACTCGAGGTCAAATTCAGTAGAAGTTTCCTCACCTGATGGGGGCACTCAACGTAATGAAGACAATTTCTTCCTAAGGGGGGAGTACTAATCCAGGGGGATATTGGTGGCCACCCACCTATTCCAACTCGCTCCTCTTGACAGTTGTTAGTTCAGCACGTTCTTTTGTAATCCTTTGTAATTGTGGGTTCTACACTTTCGGGGTTGTTTGAAGCCCTACACAGCTTCCATGTGGAGATTGGTGGATTCCCACCTAATCCAACTGGATTATTTTGGAAGCTTTCATGTCAATACATCTTTATGTACTTCCAGGTCTGTTTTGAGGCCCTAAATAATGTTTTTTTGGATTTCCATAGTCAAAATGTAGACAAGTTAGATTTTGACAACATAATGTATAGTTCTCGAAAATACCTTTCCAACGGGCTATAACGCGTCTAAAACGGAGGTCGTATGCAAAAGTTACAACCTTGAGAAGTTGAGGTACCAACTTACCCATCGAGACCCACATAACTTTTGGTGTTTCATCTCCTAGGATTAGGTTTTTGCATGTCTAGGGTTTTGGAATTTATGAGTAATGTTAAAAAGGCCTCTCGAGACTCATTATAATCATTCTTTTCATACAGATGCACGTAGCAGCCACATCTCTTCTTAGATATAGCTACGACCATTCGAGCAAGTTGTTTTCAGTTCTGTAGTTTTACAGTTTCAGCCTATTTTAATTATTCAATAAAAGTTATTGTTTTTCCTGGGTAAACTGCAAATAGTTATCGTGGTAAATTTCCCATTAACCAAAATGGCAGCAAAAAGGAGGGAGGACATTCACAGCCACAGTAAGTGGATTAAGATAGATTAGGAATGTGTACAAGAGGAGAACAAGAAGCGAAAGCAGCAGCTGGGTTTGCCTAAAATCTTCCAAGTCTATCCATGCAGTGTTCTGCAAAGCGCCCAAAGCTATTATGTGCCTCTCCCGAGACTAAGCTTGTTTGACCCCTGCACCTTCGAGGCACTCTTCCAGGCTACATAATGTAACTCACGATTCATATGTGGCAATTCTACCAGCCTATGGTGAAAATTTTGGATTCAAAGTCCAGTCGTTCGTTTCAACGGGAAACCGACCAGAGATTTTCAAACAAGAGCACGAGAAACTTTTAGGATCACGTTATACTGAAAAGGTTCTTTTCCAAGAAGGGTATGGATCTGGTGGAACAGGATTTATGATCCTGTCAAGGGAAAGACATGTCATCAGTGTAGGAAGAAGAAACTTGGGCCACGGACACAAAGTAGCAGTGCAACTTACCTCAAGGCCAGTTCTATGGGGATTGCTTATATATGAGATATGGAGAACACATTCTGGAGGTTTCAAAAATCCTGAAATGGTTTGTCCTGTTTGTCAGGAAATGCAACTGCAGCTTTTGTAGAAAATAAAGGATGGGATTCTACTGGTACTCTTCATAGATATTCAAAAATTCAAGGATACAGGTCAGTTTCACACTATCTAATCCTTTCTCAGAAGTCCTCGACAAAGGAAGAGAGTGCAGAAGCTATTTCTGATAATTGCAATTTAGTAGAGGATAAAGACGATGCTTCACCCAGTGGTGCAAGATAATTGCAATTTAGTAGAGGATAAAGACGATGCTTCACCCAGTGGTGCAAGAATATCTCCGACATTTAGCTCTGCTTATGAGACAACAACAGTATCCAAAAGTCCTGTGAACGTGACAAAGGAAGAAAACAATTCATTACCCAAATTAGCAAGCACAAAGATTTAATTGGGATCAGTCGTCAAATGAAGTCGTGTCCCGAAATTTCTGATACTAACAAATCTCATGGAGATATGCTTATGCCATAAAAAAATCATTGGAATCTTCAGAATGTAGTGAGAAAGATCTTGGGATGTTGGAATAATTGAAATAACTGACATGAATGATCACAGCAAGTGTAAAACTAATAGATTTCATCAAATTCGAAGGGTTACGCGAGAGGTGGTATAGAACAGTGTCTAAGGCCTAGAGTTGCCACAAGGGAAAACAATTGATTAATTTCAAGCACCAGTATGGCAAATAGTACGTATTTAAATTGTTGATCATATGCTTGTGACTTTTGCAAGGCTGGAATTCTCAATTTGTAATCTGATCCGGTGGTACTCAGGACATAACGAACATGATAGTATTAAGATCTCAAAAATAACCAGCAGATTGCTATAACCCTAAATCTTTAACAGTTATACAGGAATATGTTTACTAGGATATCTGGATGAATCTTCCGGTCCTTTTGCAGGTCTGATAAATCTGCAGCAAACATGTATCACAGAGAAAAATACTAAGAAAAATAAAAGATTGGATCTTTCTTTTACCTCGGTGGTGGCATAAACAAAAGGTGGATTTGCATGTTAATGATGCATTTATAGGTCGTATAACGAGCCTTCGTTTATTTAAGTAATTAATAAACTCCATACACAACGCTAATTAATACGGGTAACAAAATATTGTTAATATTACAAAAAAAATATTATACCATCAAGGCGACGAGTAAGGAGCAGAGACAGAAGTGAAAACCTATAACTGAAGAAAAATATTTTTATACGTGCATCCTCCTCCTTAATTTAATATCGAGACCCGCTAGCAATAACAAGATAAGATTAAATCAATATCAATAATTTTCACGTTGTCTAACACCCTCTTTTCAATTTAGAAGGTCCACATCTAGGTCTCTTAGAAATGCCATCTTTTTTTTTGAATTTCCAGTTGTAATGATAAATCTGCTTAAAAGAAAAACCAGTATCCCCATTCAAATAAAGGGACCTTTACATTTTGATCTTTTGATTAAGAGAAATTTTTAAAAATATTT
>SNQJ01S0139452.1:0-19258 GCA_010110895.2 Picea sitchensis | reverse complement strand
AAAATATTTATTGGAGAAAAGAGGGGGATGGACGACACTTGTGCGATGGAGAATATTTAGAATATTTCATTGAAACTTAATTTAAAATGTGAATTAGGAAAGTTGGTGGGTCTCAAAACTCTATAAAAGAAAAGGGAGATGAGGAAGAAGGGGATTGGTTGTCAGCATAACGTTACACTGTCGGAATTGTGACTTGACTAATTACTTGTGGAGAGTTGGGATTTTCCAGCTTGGATAGGAGTGGTAGCTCGGCCTTGCGAGGTGAGCTAGGAAGATAGACGGACCATATGGATTGTGTGTGGCCCCTTTACGGATCGGGGGGATAAGGGGGAAGAAGAGTACCCCTAGCGATTGGCTGGGAGGTACCAGTGTAGTCTCTTCGGTCGGCGAGCGGGAGCGGCGCGGAGCAGGAGAGGGATGGAGCGTGGGTCATCGTTCGAGGCGGGAGTAAGGAAACGGTATGCTCATGTATTTAGTAGAGTAGAATGCATAGTTATTTACTTCGGTGATTATGATTGTATTATGGTAAAAATGTTGATTCAACTATTGTAATTAGATAAGGGATGAAACTGGAATCAATTATACTTAATCTATTGCGTTGTATCATTAAAATGGCTACCGCTGGGGTTGTCCTTGGCAGTTGATATCATATGTTGGTTGTGTGTTTTTACCCTGAAATTTTGTGGTTGGCGCAACTTTTATTTTCTCTCACTGTGCATTTTTACCTTCCTGAATTTTTCTTCATACCTTGCTGATAAAACCACCTATTGTGTGTTCTCCTACTGTGCTTTCTTCTTTTACCTCTATCTGCATTTATGATCTTCTATCTCGGCGATTTGAATGATGCGCCGACAATCGACAACCTGTTTTGGAATTTCATTGAAATCAGTTCCTGTAAATTTTAACTGGGCTTTTTCGTTTTTTTTTGTGTATGGTTACAGTGGTATTGCTTCAGAAAATTTTTGTTTTGGGTAATTGTTCTGAAATTTTGGCTCTCGCAAATTCGTTGCATGTTATGGGTTGTTGGTTATTATAGGGAATTAAAACTGAATTAAATTCGACCTGGCAACAGGTGCTTGGCATTTTCGTTTGATAAATTGGATATGAGATTTCTTCTGGCCTTAGGCGTTGGGAAAATTTCTTTTTTTGAAAAGGTGGATATGAGATTTCATTCTGGCATTGACATTGGCATTTTTGTTTGGAAAATCATATCTGAGAACTCATTTTACCACATTTTTATGGGCGTAGTTGTTGATATCATTGGTTTTGGTCTTCATTCTGTCTTGCATGCAGATGACACCATTGTTCATTTCATGGAATTAAACCAATGAATTTTCCCACGGCGTTGTTGTTAGTATTACTCTGTTTTTTTTTGTGTGTGTTGGGATCTTACTGCATTTTCATGAGTTCTCTTTGTTTTGGTGATTTATTTAGCTGGGGAATGTCCATGGATCCCACCCTTAATCTCTGCGGGTTTTTTTGTTGCTTTGTATATTTTTTCTTCTTTCTTCGTTGAGTTCTGGTGTAGCCTTTCTTAAAAATCTTGAGACCCTGGGATAGCTCATCCAACCCTTGAGTAATGGCTTTAGTTCTCTCTATTTTTCCTTTTGAATTCAGTTGGCAGTTCTTGCCCCGACAGAATTTCAGCCTTCATTTAGAGGCTCTGGTGGAAGATCAGGGTTTGGTCGTGGAGGTGGTAGCTATGGTTCTGGGTCAGCAGCGTTCAACTGGGGCTGCAAGCCGACCTTTTACCCAGTCGTGGACAACGTAGGGCATGTCAGTGACAACTGCGTTGGGTTACCCTCACCCAACCTGAATAGTCTTAAATGCATTTCATAGCTATTTTTTTTAGTTTTCGCCAGGCTCGCTCTTAATAACTGTCAGATAGCATTGTTTTCTATGCTCCAGAAGTAAATACCCAGCTGGCTTTATGATAATCATCAAATATCCTATTACAATGCCTTGTAATGAAAAGACTTTATTTGTTCATATTACACTGCTATGAAATTCCTCGGCAATCCAATTTATAATATGTTCCCATTTTGAAGTTAAGTTATTATGTTATCATCGAATATTTTATTTACATTGTCTTGTAATGAAGCCATTCGTAGTTTAAATTTCAAGGCTATATGTTTCCCATCGAATTTAACTTAGTATGTTAACCAACGATTATTTTATTGACAATAATGAAATCCATTATTAGTTAAATTACACTGCTATTCTATTATAAATGCAAATGCATGGTTGTTATGGACAGGTTTTTGGTAGTTCCGTTGTCATTAACCACAAACAAAAGATAAAGTAATCATTATCTAATTGCAATGATATTTTGATATAGAAGTCGATGATATGGTTGCATTATGGTGATGTCATTGTAGTTTTATTATGAAAATAGTTAGTTAATCTACAAAGTCTTTATATTATAAATGTAATGAGGCTAGCTTTTATGGTGATGCCATTGTAGTTTTATTATGAAAATAGTTAGTTAATTTGCAAAGTCTTTATATTACAAAATGTAATGATGCTAGATTTTATGGTGATGTCATTGTAGTTTTATTATTGATACTAACATATAAGATGTAATGTGGATGTTATTTTATTGCAAGGTTATTTGATTAAAAATATACAACGGTGTTGTCATTGTCGTAAGGATATGGTAGTTTTAATGTGATGGATTATTGCTAGGTTAATTGATTAAAAATATACATTGGTGTTGTCATTTATGGAAAAGATATTGTAGTTGTGTTTTTATTAGATATCACATATGGAGAAAGGTGATTATTATTTCTGCAAGGTCATTGTGATATAACACTAATGTGTTTATTAATTCATGGTGGTGTTATTGTGATTATTACTGTTACTAATAAACATAAGGTGTAATGTACTGGATTAAAGAGAAATAGATTATTCTAAGTTAGTAAATGAGGGTTGTTGTTCATTAGTGATAATGTTGTACTTGATTGAGAAACCTTCTGTGTGTTTGGTCTGCTGGTGTCGGGCGGGATGTAGACACCTCCATGTTCCTCGGAACAGTCGCCAGCCCTGAGACCTTAAATGGTTAAAATCGATGGGAACCTGGGCTTGAGCGTTGCTTATGTGTCTTGGAGGTCCTAACCATTGCAGGGTAGGATGGATGGGTAGTCAGTCTAACTTATTTCTGAGTGATCGTCATTAATGCATGCAGTTTCCTGTTGTACATCATATGTCGTCATGTTGTGATCATCGTGGTTGTGTCTTGTTAGTCGTCGGGTGGTGACGTAGAGTCAAGTGTGTTTGTTCCTTTTTACACGCGCACACACACCTTAAACAAAAAAAATAAAAATAATAATAATAATTTTTGCACCTGTGAAAGAGTTGTTGTCGTAACAAGGAGGTTTTGAGAGTTAAAGGGGAAAATGTTATATATGGTATTAGAGTGGGTTCAACCTTGTGACATTGTATCGTTACACCTTCCACTATCTTATTTAATAGTTAAACATGTATCACTAATGAAATTTGGATTTGTTCATGACATGTATTATAGTCAAAGGACACAGGATGAGTAGACGAAGTGGTGCGGAGGGAAGAGGTATGCTTCCTCCGTAAACTTCCATGTAGGAGGGAATGACTCCACTTGGAGAGGAGAAGAGTACTTAGTAGGAGCAGGTTGTTGTTGGCGATGTGGTAGGTATGATGAGATCCTTCTAAAGGATGTCACAGGCATTGATCAACCTCCTGGATCGAGATGAGGGTAGAGCATATGTACCCAATGAGGGTTCACAATTGACTCCAGTAGATAGTAGTAGTATACATAGAAGACTCAAGAAAGTGAAATTTCCCGAGTTCTGGGGTGCCACAGATGGCTTAGTTGTCGAGGCTTTGTTGGAGAACATGGTTATGTGCCTTGCACCATGTGAATACACCTCCAACATGAAATTTTGCATGACAGTCTTTCAACTGAAGGGGAGTGGTCTTCTTTGGTGGAAGACACTCCTACCTCAACTAAACATGGTTGTTGAAAACGTGTCATGGGAATTGTTCGAGGATCGATTCCGAGAGAGGTACTTGTCGGATGAATTCATTGATGGACAACTTAATGAGTTTAATGCCTTACGATAGGGTATTCGTACAATACTAGAGTAGGAGTCCAGGTTCATGGACTACTTAGATATGCTCCAGATATGAACACTGCGAAACTAAAGGTTAAAAAGTTTGTGTTTAGCCTCAACTTCGACATCCGTGAGAAAGTAAGGATCTTGATGCCTCAGACTTTGCACAATGCAATTCAAAAGGATGTCATTGTTGAATTAGATATAAACAGTGGGGATCAGGGTAGAACGCCTTCTATATAGACTATAAAGGCGACACAGAGAGCGTAGTAGCATTAGACACCAATTAGACAGGGTTCTGGGAAATCTGATATCCAGAGGACCTGTATTTTTGATAGTGTGTCGTCAAACTCCTCAACAAACGATTCCTTATAGAGCACCATAGAAACAACACCAACAACGTTGTCTGCAACAATAGACAATAGAAACATTTTATATCTGGTCTACAGAAAATATTAGTACAATAGACTGTTAGGCCAGTAGCTTCTACTTCTTGGACTAGGAGCACCAGACCAAAGAATGGATGTTGGACACATGGAGAGCCACATAACCAGAGAGATTGTCCTATTGAGAAGGAAAGAGCTTCCGGATCAACAAGACCTATGACAGTTGGATATTTGGAAAAGTCCCACAGGATACATGCAGTGATGAATACCTGCCAAGTTGAGCATCACTCCACTATTCTCTAGACGTTAGGTATGATCACTGATCAACATTTTAGTATGTTAATAGACCCAAGAGCTACTTAAATTTTTATATATAGTGGTGCGCTTAAAATAATTAAGGTGAAGGTAGTCAAACAAGATGAGTTTAGAAATGTGTAAATGGCATCTGGTGCCAAGCAAAAGGTTCGAGGAAAAGTTAAGGGTTGTAACATTAACTTGGGTGACTTTGTGACAAGTTTAAACCTGTATGTTACAATATTGGGATCTTATGATATAATGATCAGAATGGATTGGTTGTAATCACACGATGCAATAATTAACTGCAAGATGAATTAGTTAAGCTTAACAGATGATTTGGGACAGAGTAGAGTAATTGTAGGAAGAAACTAGGGAGTGTCATTGAGATTTATTTCTACCTTACAATTACAGAAAAGTATGTGCAAGGGGTGTAATATATACACCATTTTATCTCTTAACGAAAAGGGGGACATAGAAGGATTAGAAAATATTCCTGTAGTATTGGAGTTTTTCGACGTATTTCCCAAGCAATTACCAGGTTTTCCACCAGAAAGAGAATTGGAGTTTACCATAGATCTGAAACCTGGAACTGAATCTATTACAAGTACTCCATAACAGATGTCGACACCAAAATTGCAGGGGTTGAAAACGAAATCGAAGGATTTGCTAGACTTGGGACTTATACATTCAAGTATTTCATCGTGGGGTGTGCCAATTATTTTTGTGAGAAAGAAGGATAGATCATGGAGGCTTTGAATTGAATACCATCATTTGAACAAAGCTACAATCAAGAACTAATATCCATTTCCAAGGATTGACGATTTGTTTTGTGAGATGAAGGGAGCAACAATGTTTTAAAATATTGACTTGAGATCGAGATATCATCAGTTACGGATTAAGGATGAAGATATCTCTAAGACCACATTTAAGACGAGATTCAAACACTATAAGTTTATTGTTTTACCATTGGGAATGACGAATGGCCTGAGGGTATTCATTATTTTGATGAATGGGGTATTCCACAATTCATTGACGATATACCGATTTATTCTTGGATGACAAAAGAGCATGAAGAACACTTGGTATTCGTTTAAGAGTGTCTAAGAGAAAACAAGTTGTACAGGAAGCTGCCGAAATGTTTGTTTTACCAAACCTAGATTCATTACCTGGGATATATTATATCTAGGGAAGGTATCGTTGTGGATATAGAAAAAGTAGAGGCTATAATGGAATGTACAACACCAACGAACATACAATAAGTACGTAGATTTATGGGGTTATCAAGTTATTATCGATGATTCTTCGAAGGCTTTTCGAAGATAACGAATCCAATTACGGAATTGCAAAAGAAAAACAAGAAATTGGTATGGATAGAGAAATGAACGAAATCATTTAAAAATATTAAGGATTTGTTAATGACAACACCGATATTGAAGGTTCCCGACATGGACAAGGAATTATTGGTATGTACAGACACATACAAGGAAGCTATAGGTGTTTTTTTTATGCATGATGGTTGAGTGATCGCTTACATTTCAAAGAAATTAAGAAGGCATGAAGAGAATTACACGACATATGATATGGAGTTACTATAAATCATTTATGCCTTGAGATTTTGGAGACATTATCTTATCGAATGAAAATTTGAGTCAAAGACTGATCACTATGGATTATAACACATTGTTTACTCATACTGACTTGAATGCATGGCAAAGGAATTGGTCATAATTTCTTAGTGAATACAACTTCATTATTACTTACATTAAAGGAACAGTGGACATAGTAGCAGATGTGTTGAGTCAAAGACCACACATATTCTTAGTAATACCTCTTAAGATGAATATTCAAGAAACAATTTTATCTTTACAGATAGGCGATGATTGGTACAACAAAGTTAATGATAACACTGGACAAGATACCATGATAGTACCGAGATATGAAGGTTATTAATTTGACAACAATGAAGTTTTGAGGTATAACGAAAATATTTATGTACCACTTAAGGATGAATTGAGAAGTTTGATTTTAAGAAAGGTTCATTGAGCAGTATACATGGCTCATCCTAGAGTCACGAAGATGAAGGAAGACTTTAAGCCTTCATTCTTCTGGAAAGGAATGCAGATTGACATAGTAA
Source organism: Picea sitchensis (assembly GCA_010110895.2). NCBI lineage: Eukaryota > Viridiplantae > Streptophyta > Pinopsida > Pinales > Pinaceae > Picea > Picea sitchensis. Next base: position 12,353 of record SNQJ01S0139452.1, on the reverse strand, counting down.
AATATGTGGCAAGATGTTTGGAATGTCAGCAAGTGAAGGCTGAACATAGACATCCAGTGGGATTGTTAAAATCACATGAGATTCTTGAATCAAAATGGGAAGTCATTTCAATGGATTTCATTGTTGGATTGTCACTGACAGAAAGGAGGCACGATTCTATTTTTGTAGTCGTTGACACTCTGAAAAATAGTGCACACTTTATTCTAGTGTGTATGACGTATCAGACACTGGAAATAGATAGAATATCTATTAGAAATATAGCAAGGTTGCACAATGTAATAAGAAGGATCATATATGATCAATTATTGGTTTTTACAAGACTATTTTGGATCATTTTCCAAGAGGCTTTGGCAATGCAATTGAATTTTAGCATAATATATCACCCCAAAATTGATGGAAAAACTGTAAGAACAAATAAAATCTTATAGGATATGATTCATATGTATATGATGGATCAATAGAAGCATTGGGAATAATTCTTACCATTGGTAGATTTTGCATAAAATAGTTATCATAGTACAATAAATATGGTACCGTTTGATTTTCTTTACGGACGATCGTGTCTGACACCTATGAGTTGGGATTGACTAGAGGATAGGGTTCTACTGGGACCGAAAGTGATCCAATAAATGGAAGAACAGATGCAAACGATAAGACAAAAGATTGAAGAAGCATAATATTGGCAGAAGAGTTATGCTAATGCGCATCGCATTTACCGCAGTTATGAGGTTGGTGACAGAGTTTTCTTGCGAGTAAAATCGCATAAGAGTTCGATCAAGTTTGGAAAGGGGGAAAAAATCTCTCCTAGGTTTGTGGGACCTTTCTATGTTTTCGAAAAGAAAGGACCCGTGGCTTACAGACTAGCCTTGCCTGATTATTTGAGGCATATGCACGATGTATTTCATGTATCTGTTTTGCGACATTATATTTCATATCTGTCACATGTTATTGACTTGAGTTGTTTTCAGGTGTCAGATGAGAGTGCTCTCATGGAAAAGCCAAACTAAATTATGGACCATCACAATCGACAACAACGACGTCGAATAGTCGATCAGGTCAAGGTCCAGTGGGACAATTATAGTCCACACTCGGCTACTTGGGAGGAAGCATATGAGATGTGTCAACAATTTCCTTATTTGTTTGATAGATTAGATATGTATAACTGTGCCACGTACAAGTATTTCTACCATTATTTACATTGTACAAACTCCGGGACAAATTTTAAAACAAGAGGGGATGTATGTAGCATCCGGTTCCACTGAGCACATTTATACTAACTTATTATTTGAGGACACTTGCGAGAAAGTGATCCAGTTATGATACATTATAATTATGCTTTCCTTATGATTTATATTTTGATGTCATTGTGATTATATGTTAAATTCTAAATGTATATATGTATCAACAAGTTATTGATGATTTCCCCTCAGTGTGTAGGATGCATGATAGGTTGATAATGATAATGGCATCAATGAACTTCCTTAGACTCCATATTGAGTTAGGGAGTGGATCTATATATTTACTTTAGTATTGATTATATGCATGAGATTATATGATGATTTTAGTATGAATGTTATGTATATTGATATTGATATTATTTTTGTCATTGTATGAAGGCTTGGTGATATTTTTTAATCTGACTCACATAAGGAGTAAAGCGTTCATGCACAAAAACTAGACAGTTGAGGGAGAGGCATGGCAGTGTCCTGGTCACAGCCTACTAGCACTCATTCCATGACCTGAATTGTAGGTTAATGATTTCCTAGTTCGATAGGTCCACGATGTCATGAGGGAAGACTGAGAAAGTCGCTCACGAAGAAATCTAAGGGGCACAAAATAAGGATGAATCCTCATTCCTTAGAATTCCTTAGTCTCTCACAAGGTTGACCAAGTGGAGTGATGACTCCGAGTGTCAGACAAACTTCCAAAACTAGTCAAAAGGTGAGTGGCACCCTTGCAACACAAATGTGCATCTTGAAGGGCACATCACATAATAATAAATACTTAGGCTTAGAAAATAAAAATAAATACTTAAACTTTGTTAGAAAGAGTATGCAAATGTTTATTAATTTAAAAACAAGAAAATAACAAAGAGTATAAGTCTAAAGATGTTTGTTTAAGTAAACCATAAAAAGGGAATAAAAGAATTAGACTAGCAATTTAATTGAATGAAGAAATAAGAACAAACTTGGGTAAATGCACATGTGTGCATGAAAATAATAAAAATGATTTATAAATAAGAAGGAAATAAAACATGAGAGAATAGGCGGTCCACATAGAGTAGCATCTTAAATTAATATACCACTAATCCTATCTAAAAGAAGACTCTTCATTCAACTCAAACTAAAATCTAGTTATGGGACACAAAATAAATCAGAGATTGGGAAACTAAGAGACAACTAAGAGGAAAATTAGAAACACATTCGAGAATGTGAGAGAAAATGGTTTAAATAAAATAAAAAGAGAAATTACTTGTGCAACTTGGGGAGAGTGTGACACATGTAGTGGGTGAATAATTATTTAATTAAATTATTAAAAAATACTTATTTTTTCATGAGGACACGTTTCATTGAGAATTTTTCTATAAAAGAAATGGAGAGAAAGGGAAAGGGATCTCACTTTTCTTAGTACTATTATAATGCCAAAAGTTTTCTTGAGTAAGTTTTACTTGTGAGGGTTAGGATTCAAAAACTTGGCCAAGAGTGGAAGCTTTTCCTTCTGAGGCAAGTTTTGGTGCTATTGAAATTATGGTTTTGTGTGCTTCCCCTTTGCAGTTCATAGGCTAAGGAGGGAGAAGAGTATCCTTAGCTTTGGTTGGGAGGTACCTTTCAAGTCCTTACATTGGAAATCAAATAGAACAACATTTCATAAGTCTTTGGATTGTAGCAATTTGATCTCTTTATTTAAAAATGTTGATTAGTAACCTAGTTACAGGTTTCTATATATGTAATTTACTAACTTAAGAAAATTGAGTTTTCCTTCTTTGATCTCTATGATGAGATTAAATTCTAAATTGCAAAATGTACCAAGATTTCATTTCATATTTTAGTAATATTGTGAAACACATTGAAAACAATTGACTCATGTGAATGGATTTCTGAATAGAATTACTTAGTAAAAATATAAATTCATATATATATATATATATATAAACTAGTATTTGTCTCCATTATTTTATTGTCCAGAAATTACATAAACCACTGGTAGATCCTGGTTTGTTTAGGATTTAACCATAATTTTAATGATGATGAGTTACTAGTATTTTATCTCTAGGTTTCTTTTACTTCTTTATAGGTTACTGTCCACTTATGACAGACCCAAAAGTTACAATACATTGTTGGAAGGAATCGAGAGTCTAGTTGAGAATTCAATTACTTGTTGGGGTCCGTGCTGTAGTTGTTATACCCACATGTTCCAAACTCTTCACTATATTTATCATCACTAGTTTTATCCTTTAAGCCACTTTTTAATATTTTTATTTATCAATTCTCTTGCAGCGCCTGAAATATTAGGTTACTTAACCAATTCAGTTGCTTTCTCCCTATTCATTACATGTCGGTTTATAGGTTCATGTTGATGCACAACTATCGATTGGTATGAACCACCACAATCGATGATTACCTTTGTGGGCTTGCTGTGAGCTCAGTAATATAATATATCCCACCATTCTGCAGGGTATTCGAATTAAAACCTTAGTAAATTTCAGAGTAGGAAATTATTTAGTTCGTTTTAATGATTGATCTTTAACTTTTACCTAATCTTCTCTAAGACAAAACAATAGGACATTTTTCATTCTTTCCTCTTCTAATTCGAGACGAAGACCTCAACTTGATCTTCTTTTACTATTGATTGTAATCAAGCCCAGCCTTGATTCTTCACCAGAGTAAACTGGTAAATATTATAGACTGTAGACGCAGTTAGGAAACATGTAGGTGGTGGGGTTTTACCTCTTATTTCAACTAACAGTTTGTTTGGTTGCGTAAAGATTTAATTGCAGGACAGAGGGTCTTGGAAATGGAATTATTGTAAGCCCATGAGGAAGACCAATGTTTGATTCTTTTAAAGAGCCAAACTCTTATGATAAGAAAATATCATTCTTGTGAACTCTGGTTCCAATGTGGAATGGATCTGAAAAATGAAATGAAAATGTGGAGTTAAAAATGTGTAGGTAATAGATTTGAAATTTGATTCAAGCTCATAATGGTATCTCAGAAATTTTTGTATGCATATGAACATAGATAAGATGAAAAGATATATCCAGGGAGGACAGATGGTGTCTTTCAAACAATAAAGAATAGAAGAGGGCCATGGTGGTGACAAGAGAGCTGTGTGGTAAGTCATGATATCCATAAGAATGTTGTGTTGTGGTAACATGGGATGAAAGTTTCTTTTAGCAGGTAAATCAATATGGATGTCTTGGTAGAGAAAGCTTGAGGGACGCTTCATCTGTAAGACTAAGTGAAGTCTCTAAAATTATTCTTGTGTGAGAAATATTGGGCAAGAAATATAGATCTCATGAGGGGTTGTATAGAAGAGAAGGGGATTCCTGAACCTGAACCCAAAAGGCGAGTGATCACAAGGAAGAGAATATTTTTATAGGTCATGTGAAATACTAGGTGCAATATTTAAAAACAAATTCATATGTTGATTGGGATCATGCACACAATGGGTTTGGAAAGGAAAACAATGAGTCGAGTAAACATGACAACCATGTGGATGTAGATCCATGAAAATGCACAATATAAGTATTGTGTTGATGTGTAATTTTTTATTTTTGAATTGCGAACATCAATGAAATGTTCATGCATGAAAATTGTGATACTCTGCATGTTGTTTGGAATTGTTGTAGGCATGTACTAATGAAAATAGTCTGGGAAAGGACTTGACCAAGAAAAGGAAGACATTGCTAAAGAAACTGAAAGACAAGGCATGAAATATGTTACTGAGATCAAAAGAACACCAAGGACGATGTTCCTTTAAGGGGAAGGGAATTGTAACACCACTATTTCCCTTAGTATGCAATTAATCATGTTTAATGATTTCCATAGAATGGCATGCAAATTACTGTATTGTATTATTGTTTGGTTGAGAAAGAGAATTAGTTAACTGATGGGTGAATCCTTAAAAGTACTACCCATGATAATACCAAAGGAAAGAATGGGAAAACTAGAGAGGGAATTCATCATGCTAATATTACCCAATTCTCCTTGTTGAAATATTTGATTTGGAGTAACAAGCCTTAATCTGATCCCAAGGAAAATCAGTTAATGAGAGAAACGACTGGTGGTTGAGAAACCCACCACCCCAATGAATGGAAGGATGGAGGGTCTTTCTAATATATCAGGATTTTTTCATCCAAAGGTACCCAACGTACCATCCCACAACCCTCAAGGTTGACCCGAGTTTCCTTCTAACAGAAGGAAGGAGATAGGTTGAGAATTTTCCATATTTCATGTAGGAGATGCAGGAGGAGATAGGAAAAGGAATGCACTAGTGCGTGAAAGAAAATAATTCCTAGGAGGATGGCCTAAGAGGTTGGAAGAAAGACTATGCAGTCTAGATATGCACAAAATTGGAACATGGGTGGATTGAAACCGAAGTGATTGAGCATGCAGTGCCTATGTTTGGGTGGAAAGGAGAATCTCACTTCTAATTGGATGGTATATCTTGTAAAAAAATAAGTGTATCACATAATTTGTATAATTGGAATGACATGTATGGATGAATTCCTGTATTTGTATATTAGATGTGAATGCTTTATTTTTAAATAGACTAGTGTTGAATGCAAGTTTTTGTACTATGTAAATGTGCAATCATTCATGTTTTCACACGAAGATATATTTTATGGTTTCGGGTTTGGATTTGTAAGACAAAATATTAGGGTGAGATTTCCCTCACTCATTTTGAAGCAAAGGAGAGAGCCATGAAGGGAATGTTATACCTTTATAAAGAACCTAGAAGAACTCTACGATTGGATAAATTCCTCAAGATGGCCTTTAACCAGTCAAGGAACTGGCGTAGAGTCGGGGATAAATTACCACTATTAGTTTGAAGGGGAGGATAAATCATATCCCTTTGTCAAGAGAGGTATCGTCACCAGGAGAGATTCAGTGTTAGGACTTATGTAAAGTTTGATGAAATTGAACCCCTGGGAGGTAACATGGACCATTGATCTATTGGAAGAATTCATCTAAAAAGGTCATAATAGTTGATATGTGAGGAGTGAGATCAAATCTTTGTCGTAGATCCCTATAAACTCTTGTTTTTCCTCGGAGGATCATGGTTGTTGATTTGGCATGATGGTTATATATGGACCCTCATTCAGTGTAGGAGTAAGATTTAATCTCATTCATTGATCTAGAGAGACAATAGATCTTAGTCCATAATCATTGAGTATCGTTCATAGTAAGTTGCAGTCATGGAGGAAATACACTTCGAACGAGGGACTCCAAGGACAGATCTAGACCATTGATCGGGACCTAAGAAATATTTTATCTTATCCATATATTATGGGATGTTATTCAGATTAAATCACAGATATGAGATCCAACGAGGGGGCTCCGAGGGAAGATCTAGACCATTGATCAAAGACCAAGTTAGATTAAATCCTAGTCATCAATCTATCATAAGGGCCTAACAGGTCCTTTGGCGAAGTAGTGGCAAGGGGATGATGTCACCCCAACCAATGTGCTTGGGGCACATGTCAACACTTGGAAGATCGAAATAGATACCTTACGATGACGTGTAGATCCACCTTAGACAACGTGTAGCAATGTGGGTGGTGCCATGTGTCAAGTAAATATTGTTCCATGTGTGATGGAGTTTGGCCCTTTTGAGGTAGAGTCCTTTGGGTATGAAGGTGCCACATGTCATACTAGGAAATCGGTACATGTGGAAATAGATGCCTAGGGTGAAGGTACATGGTGGCCTTGAATGTTATCTAGAGAACATCATATGAGTTTGATGGTCGAAGTTTGTATAGAGGAAAATGTAGAAACACTCCAATAAGAGAGCTCTGAGAGCCAATATAGACAGTTGATTTGTCGTGAACAGAGGAATTCCAACAAAAGACCTAGACCATTGATATTTCATGATTGGAGGAGCTCCACGAGGATATCTATATCATTGATCTGTTGATATCAAAGAAGATCCAATAATGATCGTTGATCCTCTAGGATGGGGGAGATCCAAGAGGAGATTTGGAATGTCAATCTTCCAAGATCAGAAAGACTAAACGAATGATCTGGGTTGTTGATATTTAGCTAAGGGCTCGAGAGGATGATGTGGATGGTACCACATGACGTACTTATTTGGAACCTATAGGTGAGATTCTATGGGAGATATGCATTCCATGTTCCATGCTAGGTGGCAAGAAATCATAGGGCCATGTGTAATGTAAGGTGGAAACCGATGCATCCTACGAGATGACACGTGTCAATAGTTGATTGGTTGACAGGACAATAATAGGCCCATTTGGTTGGAAAGGTGTTTAAGGTGTTTCCTTCAATCTCATCCATTGATCGGAGGAATAAGGACTAGGCCTCTGCCATCCATTAGAGTGGGTTGATCATAGTGGTTTGTGAGTATAGAGGGGATGCACACCAACAGTCTGACTCAAAGAGATTATCTAGGACATTGATTGGAGATGGAACCTGATCAAATTAGAGTTGTTGATTTGGAAGGTCTAATAGAGAAAGGGATCGATAAAACATGTGGTAGTCTCCATGCCAATTCCATGTCAGATGGTGCCAATAATAGAAAGCCACATGGATTCCACATTGCAATGATATGGTATGGTGAGTGAGTACCCTCAAACTTAAGGGGCCATAAATTTTGATCCATAGCTCAATTTTGCGCATGACGACAATCGTTGGAAAATATTGATGAGGAGAAGACGATGGTTCCCTAGAGAAGAGGCTTCAAGATGATAGAGGAAAAGTTAAATTTTGATACGTGTTAGCTAGAAAATTCTCCGTGTGGAGGGTTGGGTCCGTTACATCCGTTTAATCACATCCTAGAACCTCAGAGCCTCAACTTCCACATGCTTACTTAGTTTTAAATATTCATTCTTTAAATTCTTAATTTTCATACACAACTCTCTCACTTTCGCATTATTCCATCCAATAATATCATAACTACACTTCCTCATCCTCAAACTCACTTTCACTCACTCTCACTCACTCAACCAAATTTGGTTTTGGGACCTCAATATTTATAGGCTTCATAGACGAGCCCATGTATTCAAAGGTTTGTCCACATGCACAAAATTCATGCTCACATAGGTCGAATCCATTGATTCTTTCATAAAATCAGGTTGAATAAAGTCCTTTGAAACTGGTCCCAATCTCCTCATTTCTCTCGTGATTTGTTTGTTGGTCACACTGTACAAACATTAATGCATAGCTACCATTGGACGAGTATGGGAACAAATCACAATCGTCGATCTAATTGCTTGCCACCTAAACACACAACACAACCCCATGACACAAAAACTTCTCATTTAGTCCTCAGATAAAATCTCAACCATCGATCTCTAGTTCCATGGACATTGGGGCCATTAGACTTAACAGGTCAATATCCCACTAGGCCCCTCGAGCCTTTAAATTTGCATCTTCATTTTCTCCCCACTGTAGTATGCCAATACACTGACCCACTGGGCCCCCAGTGCTTCAAAATTATCAATACAACTTGTTGGTACCTACTAAGATGATCGGGCCACCGACCTCACCAATATCACTAGGCTAAGGGCCCCCAGAGCCTCGAGAATCTAAACTTATGCTATCGATTACTTTGGTCCAATCCTCTCGATTTAAGCCATTGATTCCTTCTAATTGATGATAAGGATTCTCCCATCCACTATATTCACAATTCATCACCAAAGACTTTTTTCAATCAGACCATCGGGCTCATCGATCCCTCAACATTTCATCTTGACCATTTCTTCCAATCTGGTATTCCATATGGAAATTATCCCACCGATTTCACCACGCCATCGGGAGATCGTCTCACTGATCCCTTAGAACTTCAACATAACAATGCTCTGTTAAAAAACAAATATCAAGATAACATAGAAAAACCTGAGAATAAGTACTCAACGCCTATAAAAAGATAGAATTTCGGATAATAAGCCCCCTTGAGGGGGAAACCTCCTTATACACCACATAAATTTCCCAATACAAGATGATTCCAAATAAAAATGTATCATTGGTATATATAGGATACTAAGAGGTACAATTACAACTAGTGGACCCATGCTGACATGAATAAAATAACATTACTAATGTAATTTGCCCCAATTAAGGGGCAATGTGCCATTATTTAGGGCTTAACATTCCCCTCCCCTTGAGACAAGTGTTTTCTGCAATTCTTGAGTAATTCTGGATGCTTCTGTATAAAATACTCATCTTCCCAAGTGGAATCTGCAACATGTAGTATCCTCCACTTAATGAGATACTCTGAAATGGATATATTCCTCAACTGGTGAATTGTTGTGTCAGTGATGGCTTCAGTATCCAATATGTTTTTTCCTTCATCGTTAAGTTCTAGAAATATAGTTTGAACTTGGATCTTGTCACTTGTAACCTTCTTTAAACATGAAACATGGAAAACTGGGTGTACTCATGAGGATGCAGGCAACTCCAATTTGTATGTCATAGTACCAATCTTTTGCAATACATTATAAGGGCCATAGTACTTTGGTGATAATTTATTATCCTTCTTGGATTTATTGAGGGACATTTGTTTGTATGGTTGTAGTCTTAAAAACACCCAATCCCCTACTTCAAAACTTCTTTCACTATGATGTTGATATGCTTTTTTTTTCATGCGATTTTGTTCCATGGTCACGTTGTCCTTTAAGATTTGGAGAACTTGTTTTGATGCTCGATGTGATATTCCACTGCTTGAACCTTAGATTTTATTTTAGAGAAGAAGTGATGGAAGGAGGGTGGTATCCATAGAGTTCCATAAATGGTGTCATTTTCGTTGCATTATGAAAGGAAGTGTTATACCACCATTCTGCCAAGGGTAACCATTTGAACCATTGTGTTTGTTTATCAGAGACAAAGCAATGAAGGTAGGCTTCCAAACATTTGTTCACTATATCATTTTTTCCATCAGATTGAGGATGATAGGATGAGATATTAGCCAATTGTGTACCCAAAAAAGAAAATAATTCTTTCCAAAAATGTCCAGTGAAGATAAGATCTTTGTCACTTACAATAATCTTTGGGATTCCATATAGTTTTTGAACTATCTCCATGAATGTAGTGGCAACTATATTGGATTTGAAGGGATGAGAGAGTTAAAAAAAGTGTACATAGTTGGTCAACCTATCAAAAATCACCATGATGACACTCTTTCCTTCAGCCTTTTGTAACCCTGTGATGAAATCCATGGACACCTCTTGCTAACACTGACTTGGGATGGATAATGGTTGTAAAATACCTGGGGTCTTAATTATTTCCACCTTATTTTTTTGTAAAACCAAACATTCTGCTACAAACCTTTGAACATTAGTTTTAAGTCCATCCCGAAAAAATTCCTTCTTAACCCTATCCTAGGTTTTCAAAAATCCTGAGTGCCCTCCTACCAGAGAGGTGTGGAATTCCAGTAGTAACTTTTGTTTGAGTTGGGAGTTCTTACATAAATATAAGCAATATTTGTACCATAGTGTATCATTTTCCATGTAAATGTATATGATGCACTGGAATCCTGCTGCAACCTTTGAATGAGAGTCCATGCTTTTTCGTCATTCTTCCATTCATCCCTCACTTATATTATCTAATCGGGTTGGACAATCGAGATAGCACAGAAAAAGGCCTCAACATCTTCATCATTTATTGAGAGTGTGTCTGCCACAACATTTTTCTTCCCTTTTTTATAGATGATTTCAAAATCATAACCGAATATCTTGGTCACCCATTTTTCTTGTTCTTCTAAAGATTGTCTCTATTCCAATAAGTATTTAAGACTATCATGATCTGTTTTGACCTTGAAGTACATACCTATTATGTAAGGGTGCCATTTCTTCAATGCATGTAGTATTTCCATCATTTCCTTCTCATAAATGAGTTTGTGTAAGTCCTTTCGCTTGAGTGGTCGAATTTCAAAAGCCAGGGGCCTTCCTTATTACATTAGAACAACACCAATACCATTTCTCTAGGCATCACATTCCACAATAAAGGTTTTCGTGAAGTTTGTTGTGGTCAAGGAAGGATATTTTCACATCACTTATTTAAGTTGTTCAAAATATTTAGTTTCCTTTGGATTCCATGAAAATTCATCCTTCTTAGTTAGTTATGTTAAAGGTGTTTCTATCCTCCCATAGTTTTGAAAAAACTTGCTGTAGTAAACTGTCAAACCCAAAAATTCTCTAATATTATTCAATGTTTTGGGAATCGTCTAGTCCATCATCACCTTAATATTGTTAGGGTATACCTTGACACCTTCATGAGATACAATATGACCCAAATACTCTACGTCCTTCACCCCAAAGAAAAAATTGGATGGTTTAGAATATAGTTGTTGATCCTTGAGTAGTTGTAGCACCTTGTTTCCCAACACTTTCTATAGATTAGTATATCATCAAAAAATAATAACACAAATTTTTGAAGGAAGGTCTTGAAAATGGAATTCATCAACCCTTGTAATGTGGAAGGTGCATTTGTAAGGCCAAAATGCATGACCAAAAGTTCATAATCACCTTCATGAGTTCAGAATGTTGTTTTTGGGATATCTTCTTCCTTCATTCTAATATGATGATACCCTAAATGAAGATCCAACTTTGTGAAATAAATTGCTCCATGTAGTTCATCTAACAATTCATCAATGTTGAGAATGGAAAACTTATCTTGAATAGTGATCTTTTTGAGATCTCTATAATCCGAACACATATGCCATGAGCCATCTTTATTGAATATCATTACCATCAATGCCGAGTAATAACTTTGGCTAGCTCTAATAATGCCATCCTCTAACATTTCTTAAACCATGTACTCAATTTCACTCTTCTGGGAATAAGGGTATTTGTATGACCAGATGTTAGGAGGAACACTCCCATAAATTAGGTGAATATCATGATCATGATTTCGAGTGGGTGGAAGCCCTTTGTGAATATATTCAAATACCTTAGAATACTTATCAATGATCCCTTGGAGATATAGGGGAATAGATGGATTAGATGTTTGAACATCTAGTGAGCATAGTTGTGCAATTACACCTTGATGGCCCTTTTTCAATAATTTTGTCATGCCATTAGAGCTTATCACCTTACTGGGTTTCCCTGTGGTACCTTTGAACTCAATTTATTTTCCTTCCAATGAAAATTTCATGAAAAGTTATTGAAAATTAAA
>SNQJ01S0139448.1:22053-37872 GCA_010110895.2 Picea sitchensis | reverse complement strand
ATAATAATGGCTTAAACATTAACACATTAGATTTTGGTCTTAGTTATGATGGAGATCATGATTTCACACTGAGTGGGTACACTGATTCAGATTGGGCTGGGAGTGTCTTTGACAGGAAGAGCACTTCAGGATGTTGTTTCAGTTTGGGATCAACCATGATCTCATGGCAGAGTAGGAAGCAATCCAACATTTCTCTCAGTACAATAGAAGCAGAATACATTGCTGCGTGTTCTGCCAGCTGCGAAGCTATATGGCTTTGAAAGTTGTTGACCGGTCTATTTGACCTAGAGATGGAAGCAACCACGATCCTATGTGACAATCAGAGCTGCATAAAGATGACAGAGAATCCTGTATTCCATGGCAAGTCGAAGCACATAGAGATCTGATATCATTACATCCGTGACATGGTGCAGAGAGGAGCCATAAAGCTCCAGTACGTTAGCACGGATGAACAGGTTGCCGATGTGTTGACCAAGCCTCTATCTCATGTAAAGTTTGAGCACTTTCGAGATAAGCTTGGTATAGTCCGAAAGGACCTTCCTCGAAAGGGGGAGTAGTGTTGTGATGAGATGTGCCTAGTACTGTGCTTCCAGCTTAACCGCTGTGACGTAAAGAAAGTCTAGTTGTTGTGATGAGATGTGCCTAGTACTGTGCTTCCAATTTAACCTCTGTGATGTAAAGCAAGTCTAACTGTTGTGATGAGATGTGCCAAGTACTATGCTTCCAGCTTAACCGTTGTGATGTAAAGCAAGTCTAGTGGTTGTGATGAGATATAACTAGTACTGTGCTTCCAGCTTAACCGCTGTGACATAAAGCCTGACTAGTTGTTGTGATGAGATGTGCCTAGTACTGTGCTTCCAGCTTAATCGTTGTGACGTAAAGCAAGTCTAGTGGTTGTGATGAGATGTGCCTAGTACTATGCTTCCAGCTTAACCGTTGTGACGTAAAGCAAGTCTAGTTGTTGTGATTAGATGTGCCTAGTACTGTGCTTCCAGCCTAACCACTGTGACGTAAAGCAAGTCTAATTGTTGTGTTGAGATATGTCTAGCACTGTGCTTCCAGCTTAATTGTTGTGACGTAAAGCCAGTCTAGTACCTTGCTTCCAGCCTTATAGCTGTGACGAAAAGCAAGACGAGTATTGTGCTTCCAGCCTTATTGCTGTGACAAAAAGCAAGATGAGTAATGTGCTTCCAGTTTGATAGCTGTGACGTAAAACCAATCTAGTATTGTGCTTCCAGCTTGATTGCTGTGACGGAAAGCAAGACAAGTACTGTGCTTCCAGCTTGATAGCTGTGACGTAAAGCCAGTCCAGTATTGTGATGATGTGCCAGTCTCGTGCTGTGATGATGTGACTAGCCTCGTGCTGTGACGATGATGTATTAGTTTTATACTAATTCATATTGATGCAGATGATGATTTCATTCCTCTGAGAATGACAATGATGTCGATGAGAAAAACTTCCGATGATTTATAGATACGCCAGTCAGTGTTCCAAGATGATATTGATGATGCTGTCCTCTCACCCACCTGATGCTATTGATGATGCTGTCCTCTCTCTCGCCTGATGCTATTGAAGAATACCCTTCTTGTTAAGGGGGTGTGTTGAAATAATGTAACTGGAAAGTGTATTCTAATTGTTATTGTGGAATTATTCATTAGATCAATCCCCTATTGCAGATTGATCATGTCGGCTATTGTAAAAGACCAAATCCCCTTTTGCGGATTGGTCAAAACATAATTGTAATTGGGAGAATAAGAAGTCGGCCCCAGAATATATTAAAGAGGCCCCAAAATATATTAAAGGTGGTTATAACCACCCAGAAGAAGAAGTCGGCCCTGCCAGTGAAGAGACACTTCCACACGTGCTTGAATTGTATAAATAAGGAGGCTAGCGCCTCACTTAGACACACACTCACTTGTTCATTGAGAGACAAGTTTCGGAGCTACAGTTGGAGAAGAGAGAGAGAGAGAGATGTGCATTTTTGGGAGAGGACTTTCTGTATTCGTTTGAGTTATCTCTTGGCATTGTATTGGCTATCTATAATAAGGAAGTTTTGCTGGGTTTTCTCCCCCATGAGGGTTTCCCAGGATAAATGATGTGTCTTTTGTGATTGTGTATTTCTTAGTGATCCTATCTTATGCTATTGTTATCTATTGAAATCCAAAGAACTCTAATAATAGCTTAAACCTTAACAATGATGCATCTCTTCATGGCACATGGAGTTGACCCCCTAGTTGGATAGGTGGTCAACAGGGTCATGTTGAGCAAAAATACCTATGTACAAAATGATGTGTGTTAGTTTTTTAGATCTGCTTATTTTCAGTTGTAAAGAACACTAGGTGTGTTGTATTTATTTTAGTATGCATGTGCTATCTTCTGGTTACTAAAACTACATGCTAGAGCACCTAAAATTGCAAGTACAACCGTAACAAATCAGCAAGAAGTTCCTGAATTGTTGGCTGTCCTAAAACAGCATCAAAACATTTACATAACAGTTGAAACTTAGAGCCAATCTGTGGTCAAAGACAGACCCAGTTGGCAGCTTGATAGGACCTGGAAAATCTTCAATCTCTCCATTGCTGGGGTGACTTTTATTGTTCATTGGCTGAGTTATGTGAGTTTGGAAATTGCTGTATTAATGCTGATTTGTATGTATGGCTGGGTGATGCCATACCTTTGAGCTGGGTGCATCTCTTGACATGAACACAAAGATAAATCATTGCTGTTTGGAAGCTGAATTTTACCACAGATCTGAGCGCCATCTCTCTTATTTCTTGGCTGTGGAACATTGCTGTAATCACCAGGAGTTTATGCCTTGATTGGGATGAGCATCAACATTATTCTGGGCGCCTTCTATGGTGGTTCCTCCCTTCATTTGATGCAGTGAATAATTATATCAGAAGTGTCCATTAGAGAGGCCGAACCTCTACCACAAGGTGTCCATTATATGCTGAGAAAATCTCCTATCCAGGTTCTATCTAGCTATCACAGCCTATTATGTTGATTTGCTGAGGTTATAAGCTGAGATTAACATTAGAAAATTGCTTATGTAATTGCTAGGACAGTTATATGATCCTCTTGAATAATAAATAAAGCAGCAGCAACTACATCTATTATTTTTGCTTTACAGTATTATATTCAGTGTTTGTCTTGTGGGAAATTACACTTGAACAGTTAAGAGGTCTCTTCATTGCTAAAGTTATAAGAAAATTGCACCTACAACATCTGGTATACAAACTGTTTGACAAAACACCAGAGTGACAATTCATCTCTAAACTCAGGAAAATTACCTCAAACTTAGAGAATAACGAGGTGGGTATATTACAACCGAAAAGCAAAATTAATTACCTAAGGAAAAAAAACACTCGATGAAAGGACTTCCCTAATGATAAAGTCCTAGGCAACTAAATCATTACAAAACTTGATCCCTGCTAGCATGTTATGTTACAAAATTTCCCACGCAGGGGAGCGAACATTCCGTGGAGAAGAAGAGAGAGAAATAGAAGTTTTGGGGGCAGAATTTCTCTGCTGAGCCATAGGTCTTCAACCTTGTCATGGCACAAGGTACATGTCTTCATGGTACATGATGTTGACACTTAGGTGGTCAACAAGTTGTTTGAATGCTTTAAATCAGGTTATGGGATGAAGAAGATTTAGGGTGAAGACATCGGATCATCTTGATTTTCAGAAGAAAATAATCGAGAAGAGGACAGATTTAATGTTTTTATGGATAGTAATGGCAAGTATGTTGAACAAGATGCCTTTTGTAGTTACCCTCTTAGAGAAAGAAATAGAAAAGCCTTGCTTCAAACCAAGATTGAATACTCAAATTCTTGTATGAAACCTCTTGCATTTCCATGTTTACTGAAATGTGGCATGTCTTTGTTGTTGATGAATGCAGCTATGGGAGACATCCTCCAGCTTACAAACCTGTGAGATGTGGAACATAGCAACTATGTGAGCCTTTCTCTCAGCTTACAAACCTGAGAGAAAGCCCCTAAGAAGGGTTCGTGGTTCCTGCCTGAGACAGAGTCAGGAACGTAGAGATAACCTTCTCCATGACGTGAATGAGAAGAACTCCAGATGATTATCCGGTGGAAAAGCGATCTATTGAGTTAGGACGTGCCTGTGGTTGAGCACAAGGTGAATGTGAGAAATCCCAAAAGTGCTGGGCACATTGTCATGTGAACATAAATGAAGATGATGTGATAGCCTCCTCTGAGCAGCAGAGTTGACGAGAAGACTCCAGATGATTCTCCTGTCAGTGGCAGTGGGAAAGCAGATCTGTAGAGTGGACGTCCCCGTGGACGAGCACAGATGAACGTGTGAGGACCTGGTTCATCTGTGTAATGCAGACTGCAGTGAATTAGAGTCATGGCATCCCTATGGATGTGTCCCTAGTGGATGAGCACTAGTGGGTGTATCAAATCCTTTGCTATATATTGTTCAAGAGTCAGACCTACCTGTAACCCTAGTTATTATGTAAAGGGTACAGGTTGGCCCCACCGTAATGTGTTTAATAATAATAATAAATTATATAGTGACTTAGAGAGGTCGGCCTTGTTGAGCCAATAGACGCCTTTGTTGAGTGGTCAAGTCTAATATAAGTCAGAGAAGATTCTCCATTGTAGAATCATATCTTCCTTGTGAGTTTGGAAATTTCAGCAAACACTTCTACTTGTCAAAGTTGCGCACCTCTCTTGGGCRCTAGAGTTCTAGGGTTTTGTGCACCCTCTTGTGTGCTAGGATATTCTTGGTGGTAAATGTCTTTCTCTTGAAAAGTATAGCAAAGGATTTGGCTGGGTTTTCTTCCCTTATTRAGAAGGGTTTCCCAGGATACATTTTGTGTTCTTGTGCATGGTGCTTCTTCATGTGATCTTGGTTGCTGCAGCATTTATGGTTATGGTTAATTGTTAAAATGGAATGAACTTCATGCTTAACCTAATGCTTATGGAAAATCAACATTTGTGGGTCTCAGAATCTCTGTTATTTTCTATTTTGGAAAAATGCTGCTTGTATTAACAGAAAGTGTGATATCATGAGTATGACCGTATTTTTGATAATCTTATTGCATTTTTGGATGCTATGGAGAGTTTATATTGTCCCATAAATCATTATTTATGCAGATTTAAATAATCCCTGATGTTTTGCTTACTACCAAGGTAAGATATCTATGGTTGAGATACTTTTTATTTATTACTTTTGTTTGTTTGTTGTACTATAGTATGCTCCAATTGTCCTTCATTCTTGGGGAACCTTTTTAAATATCTTTAAAGAGTCTTGATTTTAAGGCATAGTTGGCTTTCCTTACTCCTCGTTAGATAAGTTCAGATCTATTTTAGATTTTTTAAAGCTTTGGCTAGTTTTGTTGTAACCTATACTTTTTCTTTTTCTTTTAGATGTTCTACGAACAATACAGAGTTCAGAGGACACATATGTCTTTGACCAGGTTATATCAACCATATTTGATGAGGAACGAGTTCTTATGAAAACTCAGCATCATCAAAGTGGACAAGGGAAAGTAAAGACAGATGGGCTTGATTGTATATATACTACAGAACCAGAATATCAAGATTACATAGTTGAACTTGCCAAGGAAGTCTTCACACGACATGGAGCACATCAGTTTGAAAGCAAGTGTTTGCGATTTGTTGACAACTCCAGATTGCACAACAGGTTTTTATTATATAACCTTAGGGTAGATGTTATATGAAGTTCTATAACAATAATTGTTTCTGTTGAAGTATCATCTACCTTGTGTTTTAGTATGTGAGTCTTCTTGACATGAAATCTCACGCTGCTCATTCTTACACTGACATTTTGAATCCTTTTGTCATGGAGTCATGCTGTCAAGTTATTGAGCTCGAATGGGGATATGCTTGAGCTTTGTCATGAACTACGACTTCCATTTGCCTGTTGGATTGCTGCAAACCAGGTCTCTCTCATACTATTGAAAATTGTTTTCTCCCCTATTTTTTGTTCTATGACATGGGATAAATTAGGACTACCATTTTAGCTTGTACCAATAGCATGCATTGGTTAACGAAGGTGCCACTTTTGGCTTAAAAGTGTGTCAAATGAATTAGGAAGATGTGTGTAAACATGATTAAATATAGAGGATTAGGAAATGAGGTGAATAGCATATCATATTTTTATTCAATGGATTGTAAAACACCCTTCCCTATCTTATTGTTATAATTTAAAAGATCGGGATGTCTTGGTTTGCAATCTATTTTCAAGAAAAAAGTTTATGTGCTTGAACACATAAGATTTGCAGCTTTAAATGAAGTTACATGTTAAGCCAAGGTTAAAGGAAGAAATTTGTTTGCGTCTTTTACTTTTGAGAAGAAAATCCTATTATTGTTTTTACTTAACAAATAAGGAGCCATGCTTTTTTACATATCAAAATAACCCAATTGCATTTGTCATGGAATAATTAACACATAAAAGCATTAATAGATTAATTCAAAGATAAGATGTAATATATATGTAAATATGTGATGCTACAAAGGGGCCCGATGTATGTATAAATAATAAATATACATGTGTGGGCCATTATGTTGAATGGTTGTGCCCTTTGAAATAGGTAGACTGCACTTAATGGTATATTTTTTTATTACTAAGGACATCTTTAGGATATATTTAATTATACTTTAATGTATATAACATGTCCTCCCTATTCAAGATGCTTTTTCCTCTAAGCATTCCTGAGAAGAGTTGCTATGGCTGATTCCATCTTCTGGGCATGTGTTCTTTGGCACATCCTTGTTCAGTTGAGGAGGGTCATTTTGGTTCTCAATTTGAGTTTGAATGTTTACAAGGTTCCTTTGTATTGTGAGCATGATATTTCACAGTTCTTCTACCTCGTCTCTTGAAGACGTGTCTTGATATCCATTAGAATAATGCTTCCTTAGATGACATTGATGTGTATATGTTGGTGTTTCTTTACTGGTTGTGAAGGACTCTCTTTGGGAGACATTTTTTTGAACTATATAATTTATAATTTTCTCCTTGCCACCAGAATTCTATGGTGTTCTTGGAGATTTGTGGCATAAGTGCTCAATTGAACCAATCATTCCATACCTGATACCATATGCATCCCATCAAGTGGTAGAGTGTAGAATCCATTTTTGGAATTCCTTAGATGATGTGGAGTATATTTAACTATAGGTTCTTGTGCATCTTCTTTTTGAACTATAGCTTCCTTTCAGAATGAAATTTCTTCGTTCTTTCCATGTCCCCGGGTGCATGTGGTTGCTGCTAATGAGATTTCTGGCATGGTTTCATCATCATCGAGTTCTAACTTGTCTTCTTCCTTGGAAACCTGTACTTCTTTCCCATTTTCAATTCTGCAATGATATAATGTTTTGGTTCACATTCTTGGAAATAATGGAGATGTTAGCTAGTTGTTAGCACCAGTAATAAGCGCGGGTTGTAAGCGCCAGTTAGAAGAGTCAGTTCTTAGTTAAGAGTCAGTTGTCTAGTTGTCTTTTGCTTTGCATGTAGCCGACTCGCGAGAGTCTTTTCCTATATAAGGATGTAATCCGTCTTCGTTTAACACTGTGAAGTGAGCGTAGCCTCACCGTGTTTGTTTGCGTGGTATATTTTATCTCACATCTGTGACCTTGTCTTGCCACACTTGTGACATTTGCTTTCCTTCCTTCAGGATCTGATTTTCATTGTTTATTGTTCTTATGCTGATGTGGTGGAATATATTTCAATTTTTCTTAATTTAATGAGCTGGAAAATCTGCATTGATTAGCATAACTTTGTTGTTTTCTAATGAGTGGGAAACTTTGCCGGATGAGACCGTATGCGGGGAAATAGAGACCATTCAACAACAACATCAATCTTTGCCCATGCTTCACGGTCAAAACATTTCAGGTGGAGATGACTTGTAATGAATCATGTGGTTCATTCACTGTTTAGGTCTAGCATTTATTAAATGTCCAAGTCAATAGGTTAGGGATGCCAATATTAAGGTCACTTTATTATTATGAAGTGAAATGTAATATAAATGAGAGTATTAAATAATAAGTTTAACTAGTATTAACGAGTCATTACAAAGAGTAGAGTTACGTCATTATGATGTCTATTGTATAAATAAGGGGCCAACCCCAATGTGCAATCATTCAACCATTCATATCCATATCTTTATTATTTGTCCCATGTGGATTACATTTTTGACTTGTCCATTTATTATCACAGCGACATTTGTCTCTTTTCATGGATGTGCCAGTGAATGAACCTTTGGGTTCATTCCAAATTTTAATTACATAATGTTATGGTTCAGAGACTACATCTAGGATTCTACCTGTCTAAATCAATTTTGCTAGCAAACTAATCAATAACAAATATATCTGCATCGTGATGTCTCTACTTTTGAAGTGTCATGAGTATCAATGCTATTTTTTGGATGTCTCTTAACTTCTTTTTAATTTCTAAATCCACAACAGAAAACCTCCTTCAGACGATATGAGATATCTCGGGTTTATAGAAGAGGAGTTGGCCACTCAGCTCCAAATCCTTGCCTTCAGGTTAGCTAGCATATACTACATTTATATGTGTTTGGTGTAATCGTAACTTCTTTAAAATGGAATTTTCATGTGGTGTTTCGGTGTTTTGGGCATCTTGTATGGTTCTAATGAAATGAAACATTATTTCAAGGCTGCAATGACTAGTTGGTTTATAATTTGTCTAGCATAGGATTTTGTTGAATCATATAGACCCTATACAATCTGTTTAAACTATCAAAAACTCAGAAGATTCTAGAGCAGTGGGTTGAAAAGATGAACTCTTATGGGGCTGTACCCTGGAAAAACCATTAGAGAGGAGATATGGAAATTCTATTTATACCCCCATTCACTCTGTAGAGGATCTATCCTGATTAAGTTATCTGTGTTTTCTGTGGAATCTGTTCTAAAGAATTTTCTTCCTTTGCTAAATAGGGGGATTTTGATGTCATTGGAGGAGCACCTATATTGACAGAAGGCGAAGTTATAAAGGTATTATTTCAGTTTACATGGATCTTTCCCAAGCTTGCAGAAAATTTCTTTTCTGTTGTCATCCTAGATGAATGGATAAATATGATATCAGAACTTGGAAGTATTCTTACATGAAAAAATAATGCCTAACCTTTTCTTACTTAACATTGTTTATACTTAGGTAGCAATGGATATTGTAGGGAAGTTCTTTGACTGGGATGCCTGTGAAATCCATGTCAACCATGCCCACATTTTGGATGCGATATGGTCATGGACTGGAGTTAAACAGGAAGCTAAGCATGATGTGGCTAAGGTATAGTTTCTGTAAAGAATAGCGTTTAATTTTTTTTTAACTTTTGATTCATTAACAGGTCTCCAAGTTTAAATACAAATTCCTCTTACAGCTGGTGCTGCAGTCTACAAATGACATTGACATAAAATTACTTGGATTGTTTTCGTTCTAATATAATTTTTGATTTACACTGAATTTGTATTTGGATTGTTTGTTGAATGCAGTTATTATCCTTGATATGTTCCTCATCTCCTCAAACCTCTAACCGGAAATCAAAGTGGGCTCTCATACGACGTCAACTTTTGCAGGTCTGATGACAGAAACAATTATGACTGTCTTTTCCTGCTTTTGTAATATTTTAATTTGTCAGATTATGTGAAGCTTCATTTTATTGCGCCGGGAGGCGCATTCTACAGCCCAGTATTAGGTCGATGTGTGATTCCTTACCTAAATTCAATGTGTAGCTGACACTTGTCACTCTTAAATAATACAAAAAAATTAAGTGAATGAAAAACGGTTAAGGAGGAAGGGTTTGCACCTCGAGAGATTTGATCTCTCTCGGTGCTTCATAGAACCGGAGTTAAGATGGGTCTATGCTGGTTTTATCTATGCTGTGCTTTATCAATAAAAAATATTCAAGGATTTACTTGGGCTCTTGCTCGTCAAAGTATTAAATAACAAGGGTTCATTTCTTGAGTAAGGGAATTTCAAGTTTGCCAAGTCCATTTTATGTTGTATCAATGTCTATGATGTCCGCAGTTCTCTCTCTTGTTATTCTTTATTTTGTTAAATTTGTTTGAAATTATATAGAAGTAGAAAGTATGGTGTTTAGAAATTAGGATTATTGTTATGAACATAAATATACATAAATAGATATTCATAACATAATAATTAATTAATAAATAGTAACTATTAATAATGAAAGGACATGTCTATTGGTTAAGGGCACCCCTGCGTGGGTATATAAACGAGCCCTCATTCTCANTGTTATGAACATAAATATACATAAATAGATATTCATAACATAATAATTAATTAATAAATAGTAACTATTAATAATGAAAGGACATGTCTATTGGTTAAGGGCACCCCTGCGTGGGTATATAAACGAGCCCTCATTCTCAATTGAATATCATCTTATTATCATCTCATCTATTCATATTTTATACATTATTCCTACATGGATTATTATGTTATATTCCAAGTATTTTGGATAATTCTTGTGTGAGCGAACTTTGTTCGTCACAATTATCAAGAACTGCATACATCATAGACATTGATACAAGCTTTTCTCCCAGTTGCCATCATAATTCACGCTGCTTGCGTTTATTTCTTAAAAAACAACCAAGTCAGAACACCTTCTCTTCTAGACATCCTTTTCATGGATATTTTAGTCAAGTATTCAACCATAGAAACTAGGATTAAGGATTAAGGTGCAATATTTGTAGGGTGTGTTTACTTATAAAACAAAGGGATGCATTGAATATGTTACATGATAAGTATTTATGGTTGGATTCACATGTCATATCCCTCTACAAATTGCCATCCTAGGCCCTAATGTTGCCCCTTCACCCCACCTCTTGCTACCTCTTCTCCTTGAGAGACATGATGAGAGATATATGAGCCATGAGTTTAAGCAAAGCAGTGGATGGTGAAGGTCTCCATGCTGAATTTCTCAAGCATGTTATTGATTCTCTAGCATCTCACATTGCTGATCTCTTCAATGAGGTATTTTGTAGGGGTTTGTCCCCTTCATGGAGACATCACATCATACACTTGATTTTCAAATCAAGGGACAACTTGCATCCGAACAATTATTTTACCATCATGATTGGGCACACCTTTGCCAAAATTTATGCCATTGTTTGAATATGTGGTTTTTAGGGCATTTTGTGTGGAAAACACTTGGGGCCATATGGAAAGCAAGCCTATGGACATTCAAGTGTGCATCGAAGATCCAAGCAGGCTAGTTGTTTGCATACTACATTCTTTGCATGTTGTAACTATCTAGATATTTGGTTTTCTTCTTTCTTTCTTGGTAAAAATTAGTCATGCAATGCCTTTAAGTGAGGTAAATGTTGAAGCAATTGAATCAGAGCATGATGGGAAGAGAGAGAAGGGAAAGAGAACGTAGGGGTATGGACGGAGGTACTGATGCGCAAGGGAAAAGGAGTAGGGGTATGGATGGGCAAGGGTAATGGAGTAAGGGTATGAGAGCATTGGATTTTGGTATGGGCTTGATCCACATTCTAGACAATAGTTCTGATGACGACATTCTGGACTCTCCATAGAGAATTTTCCATAGATGCCTTCCATTACATGCTCATCTCACTCACATCATATGACATGGTGCATTACACACTGTTGACCACATATCTAACTAGGTGTCAACGTCATGTACCATGAAGACATGTACCTTGTGCTATGCCAAGTTTGAAGACCTATGGCTCAACAGGGCAATTTCGCCCCCAAAACTTCTATTTCTCTCTCTTCTTCTCCACGGAATGTCTACTCCCCTACGTGGAATTTTTTTGAATGTAACATGTTAGCATGGGTCAAGGTTTGTAATGATTTAGTGGCCTAGGAATTTATCATTAGGGAAGTCCTTTCATCGAGTGTTTTTTTCCTTAGATAATTAACTTTGTTTTTTCAACGATTTTAATTTCTTAAGTTTTTCACTCAATAATCCTCCAAAGTGGTAAAATGAATTCTAATGATCGAGCCTAGTAGGTGAATAAGGGCTAGAAGTGTTGTAAATGACGATGCTAGACATCTCCTAGAGTCTCGCAGAATTCCGTTAAGTTTTGATAGGTATTTTTAATAATTAAAATTTCCCATTAATTTGAAAATTTTAAATATTTTTGATGTAAAATGTAAAAATTTGGTCCTTGGGGATTTTGTATAGGGGTATGGTTGCTCAAATCAAATGGCTTATGACCCCCTATACCTTTGGACCAAGTTTCAACTCATTGGACAAGTTTTGCTAGGTCAATGTCCATGAGGAGTCTAAGTCAGTAAAAAATCAACAAATAATTGGCTAAAGTAAAAATAACAAATTTTTCCCAAAGTTGTAAAACATGAAAAAGGGGGAGGAAATGTTTCCTAATGTAATTCCTAAGTTAGAAGGTGGTAATCCACTAAGAAAGCTCCCCCCCGCCCCCCCCAAGTCAAGTGTTGGTGACTTCATGTGTCTCCCTAGCAAGAGGGGCGCCCCCCCTCTTCATGAGCAATTAACAAGTATGAAAAACAAAGGTTAGAAGGGGACCCACACCTTGGGAGCCCCCCTTGGAGCCTAGAGAGATGATCAAACACAAGAAAATTGGTTCCCACCACCTCAATCCCTAGCTACCTCTCTTGTGGTGCGCCCCCCTCTCTCTTGGTGCGCCCCCCTTGGAAGTGGGCCTCCCTTGCATGCAAGTGACACTTGGAGAGCATGCAAGGGGGGTCTCCTCTCCCTCTCTCCCTTAAACGAAGCCCACCTCTCCTCATTTTGAGATCAACTCTCATTGTAACTTCATGCTGCCCAAATTTCTCATCACCCTCTCTTGCTCTCCCACACAATTTTGTCTTGTATTCTTGCTGTAAATTTGCAGCCATCTCTTGGATAATAAAGGTTAAGCTTTGGAGGATCTCTTGGTGTTCTCTTGGTGTTCTTCCATGGTGTTTTTGTTAAGGTCTGCAATTTTTTGTGTATTTTCTTGCTTACATTGTTCTACTTAAAGACCCCAAGAAAAGTGTTTTGTTGGGGATAGATTTGTGATAGTTTTGTCATAAGTCTATTTGGATTGTTTCTCTTTGTGTTTGGAAGTGTTTTGCAAACCATTGTGAAGATCTCACCTTCTTGCCTCATTGTGTAGCAAGGATTTCAACATTTGCAGGTTACCAAAGGCTTGGAGGAGTGGATTCTAAGTCTGGATACTCACTTGTCCAACCACAAAGCAGCATTCTATTTTCTGATTTCATTTCCAGCCCTATCTCATTCATTTTTTAGATCTATTTCTTGCCTATCTCATTCATGTGACTACCCCTATACTCTTATTGCTTTGGCCAAAATGATTGTTGGATGCTCAAGAAGAAGGGAAAACAAGGCCCTTCCCTAGCTCCACAGGTCAACCCAGAAAACTTGGGCACTCAAGTAGAGGGGCTTAAGGTGTTATGACACAAGCCTAAACTATGTGTCTACCCCTAGACTCTTATCGCTTTGGCCAAAATGATTGCTGGGTGCTCAAGAAGAAGGGAAAACAAGGCCCTTCCCTAGCTCCATATGTCAACCCAAAAAACTTGGGCGCTCAAGTAGGGGGAACACCTAGTGCCATGAAGTCGTCCCCGACTTAGTACCCGCTGTAGCCTCCATAAACCTCCTTTTTGGTGGCGAAAGTTGTACCAGTCCAAGGTGCCTAATTAGACTAGATTGATTTTCCTCCTAGTCTAGATTGCAAATTATGAATAACTTGAAAATAAGTTGCAAAGTAAAAGATTTCTCACTTAAGATACAAGATATGAATTAATTAGATGGTTTCACAACTTAAGCAAGAGATAGCAATATTAAAATAACTTTGCAAAATAAACAAGTTAAAGGAAACTAAAGATTAAGCAATTATTGACAAAATGAAAGAATAGCAGGCTAAACTAACAACAAGCCTTACGATATAGCATGGGTTGGCTTAGCCAAACCTCTTTGCTAGGTGTAGGAAAAAATAAATAATGCAAGTAAATAAAGCTTTGAAAGTAAATAACAAGATCCTAGTCACTCAAACTTGTCTTAAGGACAAGTGGGGAAAACAATACTTGAAATAAAACTTGCAACTTCAACTAAGGCACAAGGAGGAGGACAAGCCTACCGATTTTGTGCCAAAGTGGGTGAAATGAAATGAAAAATAACTTGACAAGAAAAGTAAAGCACCTAGTTTCTCAACCTTGTCTTAAGGACAAGTTGGACAAAAGAATTAAAAGCTTAAAACAGAAAATTGAATCTAAGTCCTAGCCTTACGATTTAGCATGGGTGGCAAAGCCAATCCTCTTTGCTAGTTGTAGGCGAACAATGAAATAAAAATGCAAAAATTTTAAATACTTTAAGAAATGCAAGCCCAAGAGACTCTCTTTGGGCTTTCTTACAATGAAAGAGTAGAATAAGAGAAGTGGGTATTCAATACCCTTACTTGGGAGGTTATTCCTTGATGTTTTACAACCCCAAATGGGCAACACCTCCCCTTTTCTGGTTCAAATCTGCAGAAAAACAACAAGTAAAACTTGCTGGAAATGCTACACAATAACCATAAAAACTTGCTGGAAATGCTACACAATAACCAGAAAAACTTGGAAAATTTTTGTTAGTGAAAACCATAAATTTTAGGTACAAACATATGCAAATAAAAGATGAATATCTGACCTATTCTAGAACATAAATATACCCAAATATACGTGAGAAATATGTATGAAAGAAAACATAAAACTAAGGAGGGTTTTAATGGGTGAAGAGACAAATTTCCACATCTGAAATTTGTCTTCCTCCAACCCTTGGTGACCTGCAAAAAGATAAGATCAAGTTACAAGATAAGAAAGGAGGTGAGTAGATTCATATATGTCAACAAAATACTTGGCATAACAAAAAGAAACTACTTCACTAAGATCTATAGCAATACTACCATAAATCTATCCAAGCAAAATACTTTGCTTGGATCTCCTACTCTAGATGTAGAAGCAAAAACAATACAAATCACCTCAATGAAGCTCACAATCCATACACCAAGAGTACTCCCAATGCACACCAAATTCCTCCAAAGTTTTTCTATTATTGAAAGAAAGCTTGAGCAAATACTTGCTACAAGCTTGAGAAATGAAAGAGAGCAAGATGGGAGAGAGAGAATAGTGGGAGAGATTTGGGCATAATAACTTTACATTGAGAATATATCTGTAATGGGGGAGGGGTAGGCATTCTTTTATACCTAGGAGGAAAGATAGACCCCTCTTGGATGAGCTCCAAGTGTCACTCACCCAAAAGAGCTCATGATCTAAAGGAGGGCGCATTTTTAGGGTTTTAGTCATCTAGGGTTTGTGAGGGTTGAGTGAGGGTGAGGGGGAACACCTTTTTGACAAGTCAAACACCAAGTTAGATCACTAGGAGGGCGCACTTAGGTAGCTAGGTGTTTTCTTTATTTAATTTTTTACTTTGGGTGAGTTCCTCACCAAGGGGGGCACAACTTCCCTAGGGGGATGAGTGATGTGAGGTTGTGGCTAGGTGTGGGGGGTTGGTTTAAGTTAGGCAATGACTTTCCTAACTTAAGAAAATGGCTAGGCATCATCTCCCACTCTTTCTCAAACCTTTTTGCTAATTTTACAATTTTTGGCATTTTTTACTTAGCCAAATTAAGCAATTAAATTGCTGACTCAAGACTAACGTGGACTCCTCATGGACAATGACCTAGAATACTTGTCCAATTGAGTTGAAACTTGGTTCAAGGGTGTAGAGGGTCTCATTCCATTTCTTTTGAGTACTCACACCCCTATCAAAATCCCCAAGGTCCTAGGTTTTACATTTTTAC
>SNQJ01S0139447.1:34400-45247 GCA_010110895.2 Picea sitchensis | reverse complement strand
GACATTGTTGAGCCTAGAGATGTCAACCTCTATAACCATATTCGTGTAGAGGTGGAAAAACAGTGGGAAATGCTAAATATTCCACTACATGCCTTAGCATATGTGATAACACCTAAATACTATCATGTATCATGGCTTTCATCACCAGCACCTAGTGGTGGGACCAAGAAAAATCCACACCAAGATCCATAGGTTCAAGCAGGTTAAATGAAAGCATTAGATAAACTCATCTCGGACGAGGAGGAGTGTGGGAACATAAGGATACAATTGAGACATTACATCCTTAGCAATGGTGCCTTTGGGACCAACCATGCAATTAGAGATTGATGGAATCTGAGTTCTCTTGAGTGGTGGAACATGCATGGTGGTACTACCCCATAGCTACAATGTTTGGCAACACGGTTTCTTTCACAGGTGGTGAACACTTCTTCTGCAGAGAGGTGTTGGAGCACCCACAATTTCATCCATAGTGTTAAAAGGAATAGGTTGAATGTAAGTATGGCAGAGAGCTTGGTCTATGTTCATTACAACTTGCGATTGTTGTCCCATTACTATGAGAAGGCACAGATGGATCAAAACTTGAGGTGTTGGGACAACAATCCAAAGGAGGATAATTTGGAGGATGGAGTATTGCTTTCAGAGCAATTGGAGAGTGTTCTTTTGGACAATGATGTTCATGTTGAGATGCCACCGCCATCTATTTTCAAGGTCTCCATGTACATGATTCCAAATACAACAGTAGGGGCTTCATCTTTATCTCTGTCGCAGTCGTCTGCATCTACTTTTTCACTACCACCACGTGGAGGCCCACGCAATACCCACGATGGTGGAAGGAGGATGGGATAGTTTTTTACAATTTGATGATTCTCCTTTTTCATTACTTTATATGTCATAGTATATAGATGATAGATTCATAGTATTTGGCAACTATTTTAGTTTAATCTTTAAACTTTATTGTTTTGGACCTTTCAGTCTTCATACTTTAGTGTAGATGGCCTATTTTGTAAACATAACTATTTGGTCATGACTCATGTTATTGTTGATAGTTTTTGGATATATGATTTCATTTCATAAATTTATGGTCTACTTTCTATTATATCAATATGGATTAAAAATTTGTATGTTGGTTTGTAATTTTGTAATTGCTAGAATCTAGAATCTAGATGGTTGATGCTCGAATGATTAATAATTGATGAACTATGTAGTATGGATGTCATCTTTATCTATATTGATGTACAAATATGCATGTACATCAATATAGATAGAAAGATATAGAAATTCCTTCTCAGAATAATGTTGACATACCACCATCAGTAGCTTACCAGGATGCACCAGCTATTTTGCAAAATATGGATAGGGGGGATGAAAATAATAGACCTGTTTATCTTTCTTTTCTCATGAATAATTGAATTCTTCACAATTGCATGCTTGGCTCATGATCAAGCTCAAATGTTATGACTAAGAAAGTAATTGAACAATTGAACTTAAGGATCTCAATACCTTATCATAACATTTGTGCCATGGATAGAAAAACAATTAAAGTGCATGGTTTGATTAAGGGTTTACAAGTACACTTGGCTGCATTCCCATACATCATGATAGAAATGGAAATAGTTGTGATTGATGTACCTGATGCTTAGGGTATGTTGCTATCAAGAAAGATAGTTGCAGACTTGGGTGGTAATTTACAAATGGATTTAACTTATGTCACCATTACAACTCCAAATGATTCCATGTTTAGATTAAACAGGGAGTTGGAAATAAAGTACCGTGTTGAAGATCCTAGGAATCCTACAAATCAGCTTGTGTATTGTGAACTAGAGATGGGATGTTATGAGATAGAGTCTGATTACATAGCATCTACCAAGATTAAAGATGAACCCCCAAATATTTGTAGTGTTTGGGACACCATGGATTCTTTTGATGGGATTTTTCTTGAAGAAGATTCAGATAAAATAAATAATGATATGAATCCTTCATAATTTGAAATAGATTTGGATTTGTCAGTTGAAAATGTGTTATCAACTCACTAGTTATCGGAAGAATCAGTTAGATGTAAGGAAGAAAGGTATGGAATTTTAGGGCCAGCTCCTCCTTATGTCTTAGAAATTGGGGAAAACGAAGGAAGAATAAGTGATGCAAGTCTGGTAGAAGATCATGAGGATGATAGGGTTAGTAATGATAATATGAGATATATCATCCCTATGAAGAGGTATGCCAATCCTTTCAAAGAAAACCTGAGTTCAAAATATTTTCACTTGGCACCTATGCAACTTCATCAGAATTGTGTTAAGGAGGATTATTCCAAGTGGCCCAAAATTAGAAAAGGGGATCCACATGAGAACCTCGTAAAATAGGATAAAGTGTATCGGTATTCTAGCAACTCATCTTAGCCAGTGGGATGACACAAAGTCAGGCATGATAGTGAAAGGACTCCACCTTGAAGTAATTTTTCAACATGACAACTTGGTGTCCAAAGGGGCACCTTTTGTAATGTATCCCTAACCCTTCTCCTGTTAGAATATGATGGATTGTGCTCGTTTTACCATAGACAATATCACTATTGTCACCCAACCATAGGATGAAGCCACCCTCTGAGCATCGTAACCTTGATAGAGAATCATTCAAGAAGCAAACCATAGGTTAGATAGCCAAACAAAGAGTGGTGCACTCTTCTCCAAGGATAGCGCACCAAACAAGAGTTGATCAGATAGTCCAAACCATAACCAAGAGATAATGCAAGCCATAATGTAATATGCTAGCTACAGCAGCTACAATGACAACTCTCCTCCAAACTTGTGCACAAACTGGCTAACTGCAGTGCACACAAGTGAGCTCTGCAGTTCTGAGAATGCCTTCCAGAATGAAGACTGGCCTCCTGTATTTATACTAATTCTGGCTAACTGCCTAGGCTGACTTCTCATTTTGGGTGCCTATTTACTTAGTATATATTATTTCTTCTGGCCTACTTCTTCTCTTGGAGGCTAATAACCTAATACAAATTATCATCTTGAGTCGACTTGTCTTCTAGGGTTATTATCCAACTCATTAGGGTTTCTTCTTTCTTCCCAGAATATTCTATTCTCGTCGGGTTTACACATGGAGGTAAATACCTCCCGCAACTACCATAATATCAACACTCCCTCATAGCTAGGGAGGTATTGAAGGTAATGGTCTTGAGCACAAACATACCATTCACCTAGTAGCATCAACATAGTCGTATAGACTATCTCATGATTAGATCATGAGCACCATCATCACTATCAGTGTCATCAAGTGCATCATCTCTCGAAACCATACTCCATATAAGTAATCAGACATGATGTTGGATAAGTCACTCACTCCATAGAGTGACACAAGAACCATTCTTCTAATCCGGACATATGTCCTAGAAGAATAAATGTCCTGGACCATTTTTCGTCTGGGAAATCTATGTCCATTGATCATACATCTAGCTGATAATCATTTCCAACACTCCTGATAGTCTTCAAGGAAATCAGAACAATATCATTCAATAGAACACAACTGTGTCGATCCATAGTAGTACTCAACTACAATCTAGTGGTACACTACCACACCAAGTAGCACACAGATACTTGATTAGTGACATATAGTCACAAACAATGTAACACAATCCACCACAGTAGCATACATATACTGTCTAGAGACATGCAGTCTCCATAACAATCATCTGATAGCAACCTGCACAGAAAAACATTGTTATGATATAAACTGAATCATCCTGGCCATTCTGCCACTCACATCTGTGAGATATGGAATAGCATCTACCCTCATAAGGTCAAACATCAATGATGAGATATCTAGACTATTCTTCACAAGCAAGGAAGAATAATTGTCCTAATTTCCGAGCCTGGACCATTCCCCACCCTGGGCCATTTCTCCGACACTAAACAAAGTGTGACCTGGAGAGAATGAGTCTCCCTAGGGAATGTCTGTCCCTGATTGTTGAACCTGGACCATTCCCCACCCTAGGCCATTCTTCCGACACTAAACAAAGTGCAACCTGGAGAGAATGAATCTTCCCTAAGGAATGATTGTCCAAACCATTTCCTAAGGAAATGACTGTCCTGCACCAACCTCCAAAATGGACCATTCTTCGAAACTGCTCACAACTATGAGCTTCGAAAGAATGACTGTCCGGTGAGGCAGGCCAGTCTTCTTGAGTAAACCTCAAGAAGAGAGACTTCCCTAGACCATTCCCCATGTTAAGCACAATGGGAAATCGTTGTCTATGGTACATCAGAAATCCATCAAACCATTTTCATTACAAAAATGACCGTTCGATCTAGACCATTTTTTGAACTGGAAAATGCCTATCTATCAGAAATCTCAAACCACTTTCCGAACTGGAAAGGAACTGCTCATCCTCGACCATTTTTCAAACTGAAAAATGACTATCCATAAGTCAATAACACATCAGTGCTCCCTCCCAACCTGGGAGTAATCTCTTCCTTTTTCAATAAGGAAGTCATCTCCACGAGCACAAACTCTTTCATCTTGGACAGAGGCTTTACCAAAATGTATGCTTATCTGCTCATCTGTGAAGATATATAAATTGGAGAACCACTTTCTCTTTTATGGACTTCATCGTGAAGAATGTAATGCTTGATCTCAAATGTGCTTTGGTCTTTTTGGAACACTGGTTTTCTCTAAAGGATTCATATAGCTCTGATCAATATAGTATATCATTATTGGATTCATATTTTGTTACCTGCTAGCTTGTAACATCATGGCAAGGCTCAAACTGGAACATATCCATGTAGCACTTCTTCTGTCATCATGAGAGTTTGTCATGGATTAGCAATCCATCATTCTGGACTTTAGAGTAACCATTCTGATTTTTATCATAGAAGGTTTTCACCACGCTTTTGTTGTGCGTGAGAATCTTTTCACCAAGTTCTTTGAGTCCATACAAAATCTTCTTTTCATCTGCATACAACGGTCTCTTTCTAGTATACCTCAAATCCTCGAGGTTTCTCTTCATATTTTCTTTGTTCAATTATTCTGGAGAACAGTTTTTGTCAATCCCATGGATATTGCAGACAATATAATGACTCATGTAGAGATATGTCTGGTTTACTGGAACAAGCAATCATCATAGTCTTCTCCCTCCATCTAGGAGAACCTCCAGTTATATATCTTGCAATGCTTACATTCATAAGTCTTCCATACACTATTCTTTATCACAACTTTTAGTTCCTCTACTTGATTGATTTTAGTGAGTTCATATTAGGCTGGTAGTCTTGTGATTTTCTATACAATGACTAGTTGTTTTGTCTTTTCTTTCTCTCTTGGAATCTTCATGTTCTTTCTCATGTTTCTCTTTAGCTTTTGAGTTCATAGATTCCATTCCCTGAAGATTCAGTCTTCTTCCTTTCATCATAGGATCATGGATGTGAATGGACAACCAGGTATACTTTGAGGCTTCTCTTTCAGAGAGGACTTCTTCTAAAGTCAAACTGAAAACGTATTGCTTTTCATGGCTGCTACCATCGATATATACTTCATCATCTTCAATGGATCATAGGATTATCTCCCTCCTAATCCTTGCTTCATGTATGAATGCATGCTCTTCTTTTGGTAATATATAATCAGCTTTCTCCATCTAGGAGAGTCCACGCTTTCGTCTGCATCCTTATTGCCTTTTGCAAAGTGTCACAAATCTTTTTCCAAATTTCTCTTGATTAATGACTTCTTTCTGTCTTTTCGTCTTCTTGGTTTCTTTCTGATTTTGGCTTATCTTGCAGCTTGTCTTATAGTCATAGTGATAGTAGTCCTTATCTTGTTGTTCTTCAAGAAGTATAGTTTCTCTTTGAACATATTATCTTCTAGAAAATAGATATGCAAGATATGTACAGAAAAACATGGTATATACAAGAACTATGAAGTGTATTGTTACCTTGTCTTAGAAGGAGAAGTATGTTTTGTCCTGCTTAGATTTCTTTGAGGGTTCCTTTTCTTCAGCCACTGATGCTTCGTGTGTTTCCTTCCCTCTCTTAAACTTGGGACAATGATTCTTGTAGTGACCATACTTTTGACAATTGAAGCATATCTTTCTCTTGATTTGGCTTCTTCCTTGAACCAAACTTCCTTTTGTTCCTAAAATTCTTGAATCTTATTGTGAAGGCTCGATCATTGTACTTCTTTTGGGGTTTCTCTTTTGCACTGATCATTGATTCTTCTTGAGCACAACAAGTCCAAAGTTCTTCAAATGTAGGATACTCCTTCCTTGTGTTCATGCTTGTGGAAATGCATCCCATGTCTTGGGAAGACCATTGGGTACTATGTTTACCAATTCCTTCTCTAAAACGATCTCTTCAATAGCTTGTAGTTGATCTCTCAACTGAGAGGTTCTCACAAAGTATGATGTTATGTTGTCATCATTATTCATCTTCATGTCACGGAGCTCATTCTTCAGACTCATTACTTGTCGAATGTTTTTGACTGAGAAGAGGTTTGTTAGGGCATCGTACATCTTCTTTGATGAGTCAAGATGGGAGATGTAGGGTATCAAGTGGTATTTTATAGAATCCACTATGATACTCATGGCATTGATGTCACCATCTTTGAAATTCTCCATAACTACAACGTTCTGCAGTTCCTTCTCTTTTCCTTCTTCAAATGTTGGTTTCACGATATTTCCTTTCACGATATCCAACACTTTATTCTTGGCAAGATGAGGTCAATCCTTGTCTTCCACACTATGAAGTTAGAAGCTCCATCTAACTTGTTTTCTGACTTCATAGAGTAAGTCATGGTTTCTTTGACTTTGTCAACCCTAGATTTGACCAAAAACTCAAACTTGACGTCTTGGCTTGTTGAGAGTACTAGGAGATGCACTAGGTTGAGGCGCATTGGTCTATCCAAAAATTAGGTCAATCCCTTCACTTAAGGTGCCTTAATGAGAGGATTAGGGTTTTTGCAACTGCACCATCTAGTAACCCTAGAGACAATGCTTTGGTGACTGCTCCTGCTAGAAACCCTAGTGGTAGTTCTTCAACGAGATTAATATCCTTATGGCTATGCTCCCTTCCAGTGGTTAGACTGAATGAAGGGGGTGTGGGCCCATAACCTGTTAGAATATGATGGATTGTGCTCATTTTACCATAGACAATATCACTATTGTCACCCAACCATAGGCCAAAGCCACCCTCCGAGCACCTCAACCTTGATAGAGAATCATTTTGGAAGCAAACCCTAGGCTAGATAGCCAAACAAAGAGTGTCACACTCTTCTCCATTGATAGCACACCAAACAAGAGAGGATTAGATAGTCCAAACCATACCCAAGAGATAGTCCAAGCCATAACATAATCTGCTAGCTGTAGCAGTTGCAACGACAACTCTCCTCCAAACTTGCGCACAAACTGGCTAACTGCAGTGCACACAAGTGAGCTCTACAATTCTGAGAATGCCTTCCAGAATGAAGACTGGCCTCCTGTATTTATACTAATTCTGAATAACTGCCTGGGCCGACTTCTCATTCTGGGTGCCTATTTACTTAGTATATATTATTTCTTCTGGTCGGCTTCTTCTCTTGGAGGCTAATAACCTAACACAAATTATCCTCTTGAGCCGACTTGTCTTCTAGGGTTATTATCCAACTCATTAGGGTTTCTTATTTCTTCCTGGAATATCCTATTCTCGTCAGGTTTACATGTGGAGGTAAATACCTTCCACATCTACCATAATATCAACATCTCCTTCTTTCAGTTTTGTATTATTTCATTTCATTATGTAATTATGATACTTAGGCTATTCATTGTATCGTAGTTTCATTTTTTTTATTGTTGTACAATAGTAATTTCATTTATGTGATTATTGTGTATAGAATTTCATTTATTTATTTTATACATGTATTTATGTTGGGTATTGGTGAGCACTTTGTTTTGTAGATTTTGAAGTTCTCGCATGCTCTCCTTCCCAAAGAAATATCAAACAAACGTCCCAATGTGGAGCCATATGTTGACCACCTATTTTGACTAGGGGGTCAACTCCATGTGCCATGAAGCTGTGTACCTGATGGTGCAACAAAGTTGAAGACTTTCTGGTTCTACAAGGCAATTTTTACCCCCGTCACCTCTTTTTGTAATTGGAATGTTCGCTCCCCTGTGTGGGATAATAATGTAATGGGTCTGCATGGATCATATTTTATGTTAGTTTCCTAGGACTTTATCATTACGAAAATTCTTTCATCCAGTGTTTTTTTATTCTCAGGTAATTTTTAATTACCCTTGAGTTTTTCACTCATAATAATCCTCCAAAGTGGTGAAAGGCGTTCTAATGATCGATTCCAATGGGTTACTAGAGTCTAGGAATATTTTAAATGACCATCCTAGACATCTCCTAGAGTCTTGTGGAATTGCGTCGAGTCTAAGTAGTTTAAAAAAAAATAAAAAAAATTACCCAATTAATGGTAATTTTAATTAATTTTGATGTAAAAATGTAAAAACTAGGTCCTAGGGGATTTTGATAGGGGTGTGAGTACTCAAAAGAAATGGAATGAGACCCCCTACACCCTTGGACCAAGTTTCATCTCAATTGGACAAGTTTTGTTAGGTCATTTTCCACGAGGATTCTAAGTCAATCTAAGTCAGCAATTTAATTGCCTTAATTTGGCTAAGTAAAAATGCCATTTTTTGTAAAATGAGCAAAAAGGTTAGAAGGAGAGTGGGAGATGATGCGTAACCCTTTTCATGTTATAAAATCACTTTCCTAACTTAACCCAACCCCCCTTTCTTAGCCGCACTCACAACTTGTCATCCCCCCTAGGGAAGTTGCGCCCCCCTTGGTGAGGAAACCATGCAAAGTAAAAAATTTAAAAAGGAAAACACCCTAGCTACTTAAGTGCACCCTCCTAGTTATCTATGGTGGTGTTTGAATTAATATAAATGTGTTTCCCCTCCCCCTCACTCAACCCTCACAAACCCTAGACTACCAAAACCCTAAAAGTGTGCCCCCCTTGAGATGAGCACTTATATTGCATGTGTGACACTTGGAACACATCTAAGAGGGGTCTATCTCCTCTCCCAAGTATAAAAGAATGCAGAACCCTCCCTCATTCCACATATATTCTTAGTGTACTGTTACTATACCCAAATTTCTCCCTCTTCTCTCTCTCTCTTCTTGTTCTCATTCTTTCTTCACGAGCTTGTAGCAAGTATTTGCTCAAGCTTGCTTCTATTGGAATAAAATAAATCTTTGGAGGATCCATGGTGCATTGAGAGTATTCTTGGTGCCATATTGTGCTAAATTGGAGGTGATATTGTCTTTGGTTTCTTTTTTTTGTATTCATTTGTTATAGATCTAGAGTAGTAAGTCCAAGCAAAGTATTTTGTTTGGATAGATCTATGATAGTAGTATTGTAGATCTAGTGAGTATTTGTTTTGATTCAGCAAAGTAGTTTGTTTTATCAATAAGATCTACTCACCTCTTCTCTTTTTTGTAGCTTTGTTTCACGAAATTTGTAGGTCACCAAAGGGTTTTGTGGACAAATTTTAGATTTGGAAATTTGTACCTTCGCCCAACTCAAACCTCTTTAAACTTATGTTCTAATTTTCCAAATATTTCCATTCATTTTTGGGGAATTCTAACTCTCTTGAATAGGTCAACAAATCATATTTACTTGTTGATTTTTACATAGAAAATTTATGTTATTACTAACATAAATTATTTAAGTTTTCTGGTCATTTTTGCAGCTTTTCCAACAAGATCGGTTGCTGGATTTTTGCAGGTTTGCATCAGAAAAGAGGAGGTGATGCCCATTTGGGGCCATAAAACTTCAAGAAAAGACCTCCCAAGTTGGGGTATTTGATGTCTAAATCTCCTCTCCTCTCCTCTTCTATCATTGTAAGCAATCCCAAAGAGAGTCTCTTAGGCTTGCATTTCTTTCTAAGTTTTAATTTTCTGCAATCTATTTTGTTAATGTGCGTACACCTTGCATAGTGGATTGGCCAAGCCACCCATGCAAAATCGTAAGGCCAGGAGTTAGATTTATTTTATGTTTTGTTTATGCATTTGAAGTTTGCCTCACTTGTCCTTAAGGAAAGTTTGAGAGGCTGGGAATCTCCTTCCTTTCCTTTTCAAGTTATTTGTTTATTTCATTCACCCACTTGGGCACAAAACCGGTAGGTTTGTCCTCCATCTTGTGCCTTTGTTGAGGTTGCAAGTAGTTAGTTGTTTTTCCAAGTTTATTTTACTTTCAAAATTTACTTTGCATACACCCTGCATAGTGGATTGGCCTAGCCACCCATGTAGTATCGTAAGGCTTGTCTCTGGTGCTGATATGTTAATAGTTGCTTCTACCATTTAGTTTGGTTTATCTCCTTTAAAGTTCATTGTTAATACTTCACATAGTTAGAAGCATCTTTATCTTGGTTAAATATCTTGTATAATCTCATGGAAGCAATATTTATTTTGCAATTTACTTATGTTGGATCTATAAGCACTTTTCATTTCATTTACTTGGAAGCTCCATCTCCTTAAGCATTTTCAATACAAGTAATTTTAATGCATAATCAATTAACTTGTAGCTTTAGGGAGTATAAATTTATCTAGTCTAATTAGGCACCCTTTACTGGTACAACTTTCGCCACAAAAAATGAGTCTTGTGGAGGCCATAGGGGGTTCTAAGTCAGGGTCCCCCTTGTTGAGTGCCCAAGTTTTCCGGGTTGACTTGTGGAGCTAGGGTAAGGCCTTGTTTGCCTTGCTTCTTGAGCACCCAACATTCATTTTGGCCAAAGCGTTAAGGGTATAGGGGTAGTCACATAGTTTAGGTTGGCTTCACATTAGCCTAGGCCCCCTAATCAAAGAGAGACTTCTAAAATT